>BJCG01002819.1:0-49210 GCA_005406145.1 Prunus yedoensis
GAAATCCAATAGCTAGAACTAAGAAAACACCAACCAACTCCATGTAAGGAACGACGGGGTGCGAACATGAATTGTCCAATTTCTTTTCACCTAGTGATTTCGGATCGATTCCAAAACATGGGCACATCCGATCATAATGAGGTGGGAGGAGTCATTTAGCTTAGTTTGGAGCTAAATCCACTAGCTAGAGTAAGCAAACACACAACCACTCCATGTAAGGAACGAATGGGGTGCGAACTGAATTGTCCAATTTCTTACACCTATGATTCGGATCGTTCCAAAACTTGGGGGCAACATCTAAAAAGGTGGGAGGATCATTTGTGAGTTGGAGTGAAATCCAGTTGCTAGAACCTAAGCAAAACACCAACCACTCCATGTAAGGGAACGAAACTGGGTGCGAACTGAATTGTCCAATTTCGTACACCTAATTATTCGGATCGATTGCAAAATGTGGGCAACATCATAATAAGGTGGAGGAGTCATTTGGTGAAGTGTGGATTGCAATCCATTGGCCTAGAACTAAGCAAAACACCAACCACTCCATGTAGGAACGAACTGGGTCTGAACTTGCATTGTCCAATATCTTTCACCTATTGATTTCGGATCGATTCCAAACTTGGGCAACATCATAATAAGGTGGGAGGAGTCCTTTTGCTGAGTTTGGAGTGAAATCCAGTAGCTAGAACTAAGCAAAAACACCAACCACTCCATGTAAGGAACGAACAGGGTGCGAACTTGAATTGTCCAATTTCTTACACCTATGGATTTCGGATCGATTCCAAAACTTGGGCAACATCATAATAAGGTGGGAGGAGTCTTTTATTGTGTTTGGAGTGAAATCCAATAGCTAGAACGAAGCAAAACACCAACCACTCCATGTAAGGAACGAACTGGGTGCGAACTTGAATTGTCCAATTTCTTTCACCTATTGATTTCGGATCGATTCCAACGTTGGGCAACATCATAATGAGGTGGGAGGAGTCATTTGCTTAGTTTGGAGTGAAATCCAATAGCTAGAACTAAGCAAAACACCAACCACTCCATGTAAGGAACGAATTGGGTGCGAACTTGAATTGTCCAATTTCTTTCACCTATTGTTTTCGGATCGATTCCAAACGTTGGGCAACATCATAATGAGGTGGGAGGAGTCATTTGCTTAGTTTGGAGTGAAATCCAATAGCTAGAACTAAGCAAAACACCAACCACTCCATGTAAGGAACGAACTGGGTGCGAACTTGAATTGTCCAATTTCTTACACCTATTGATTTCGGATCGAGTCCAAAACTTGGGCAACATCATAATAAGGTGTGAAGAGTCATTTGGTGAGTTTGGAGTGAAATCCAATTGCTAGAACTAAGCAAAACACCAACCACTCCATGTAGGGAACGAACTGGGTGCGAACTTGAATTGTCCAATTTCTTACACCTATTGATTTCGGATCGATTCCAAAACTTGGGCAACATCATAATAAGGTGGGAGGAGTCTTTTATTGTGTTTGGAGTGAAAGCCAATAGATAGAACTACGCAAACACCAACCACTCCATGTAAGGAACGAACTGGGTGCGAACTTGAATTGTCCAATTTCTTACACCTATTGATTTCGGATCGATTCCAAAACTTGGGCAACATCATAATAAGTTGGAAGGAGTCATTTGGTGAGTTTGGAGTGAAATCCAATCGCTAGAACTATTGAACACACCAACCACACCATGTAAGGAACGAACTGGGTGCGAACTTGAATTGTCCAATTTCTTACACCTATTGATTTCGGATCGATTCCAAAACTTGGGCAACATCGTAATAAGGTGGAAGGAGTCATTTGGTGAGTTTGGAGTGAAATCCAATCGCTAGAACTATTTGAAAAACACCAACCACTCCATGTAAGGAACGAACAGGGTGCGAACTTGAATTGTCCAGTTCTTACACCTATTGATTTCGGATCGATTCCAAAACTTGGGCAACATCATAATAAGGTGGGAGGAAGTCTTTTATTGTGTTTGGAGTGAAAGCCAATAGATAGAACTACGCAAAACACCAACCACTCCATGTAAGGAACGAACTGGGTGCGAAACTTGAATTGTCCAATTCTTACACCTATTGATTTCGGATCGATTCCAAAACTTGGTCAACATCATAATAAGGTGGAGGAGTCATTTGGTGAGTTTGGAGTGAAATCCAATCGCTAGAACTATTGAAAACACCAACCACTCCATGTAAGGAACGAACTGGGTGCGAACTTGAATTGTCCAATTTCTTACACCTATTGATTTCGGATCGATTCCAAAACTTGGGCAACATCATAATAAGGTGGAAGGAGTCATTTGGTGAGTTTGGAGTGAAATCCAATAGCTAGAACTAAGCAAAACACCAACCACTCCATCTAAGGAACGAACAGGGTGCGAACTTGAATTGTCCAATTTCTTACACCTATTGATTTCGGATCGATTCCAAAACTTGGGAAACATCATAATAAGGTGGCAGGAGTCATTTGGTGAGATTGGAGTGAAATCCAATTGCTATAACTAAGCAAAACACCAACCACTCCATGTAAGGAACGAACTGGATGCGAACTTGAATTGTCCAATTTCTTACACCTATTGATTTCGTATCGATTCCAAACTTGGGAAACATCATAATAAGGTGGGAGGAGTCTTTTATTGTGTTTGGAGTGAAAGCCAACAGCAAGAACTATGCAAACACCAACCACTCCATGTAAGGAACGAACAGGGTGCGAACTTGAATTGTCCAATTTCTTACACCTATTGATTTCGGATCGATTCCAAAACTTGGGCAACATCATAATAAGGTGGGAGGAGTCTTTTATTGTGTTTGGAGTGAAAGCCAATAGATAGAACTACGCAAAAACCAACCACTCCATGTAAGGAACGAACTGGGTGCGAACTTGAATTGTCCAATTTCTTACACCTATTGATTTCGGATCGATTCCAAAACTTGGGCAACGTCATAATAAGGTGGAAGGAGTCATTTGGTGAGTTTGGAGTGAAATCCAATCGCTAGAACTACTGAAAACACCAACCACTGCAAGTAAGGAACGAACAGGGTGCGAACTTGAATTGTCCAATTTCTTACACCTATTGATTTCGGATCGATTCCAAAACTTGGGCAACATCATAATAAGGTGGGAGGAGTCATTTGGTGAGTTTGGAGTGAAATCCAATAGCTAGAACTAAGCAAAACTCCAACCACTCCATGTAAGGAACGAACAGGGTGCGAATTTGAATTGTCCAATTTCTTACACCTATTGATTTCGGATCAATTCCAAAACTTGGGCAACATCATAATAAGGTGGAAGGAGTCATTTGGTGAGTTTGGAGTGAAATCCAATCGCTAGAACTATTGAAAACACCAACCATTCCATGTAAGGAACGAACTGGGTGCGAACTTGAATTGTCCAATTTCTTACACCTATTGATTTCGGATTGATTCCAAAACTTGGGCAACATCATAATAAGGTGGAAGGAGTCATTTGGTGAGTTTGGAGTGAAATCCAATCGCTAGAACTATTGAAAACACCAACCACTCCAAGTAAGGAACGAACAGGGTGCGAACTTGAATTGTCCAATTTCTTACACCTATTGATTTCGGATCGATTCCAAAACTTGGGCAACATCATAATATGGTGGAGGAGTCATTTGGTGAGTTTGGAGTGAAATCCAATAGCTAGAACTAAGCAAAACACCAACCACTCCATGTAAGGAACGAACAGGGTGGGAACTTGAATTGTCCAATTTCTTACACCCACTGATTTCGGATCGATTCCAAAACTTGGGCAACATCATAATAAGGTGGGAGGAGTCATTTGGTGAGATTGGAGTGAAATCCAATTGCTAGAACTAAGCAAAACACCAACCACTCAATGTAAGGAACGAACTGGGTGCGAACTTGAATTGTCCAATTTCTTACACCTATTGATTTCGGATCGATTCCAAAACTTGGGCAACATCATAATAAGGTGGGAGGAGTCTTTTATTGTGTTTGGAGTGAAAGCCAATAGCTAGAACTAAGCAAAACACCAACCACTCCATGTAAGGAACGAACTGGGTGCGAACTTGAATTGTCCAATTTCTTACACCTATTGATTTCGGATCGATTCCAAAACTTGGGCAACATCATAATAAGGTGGAAGGAGTCATTTGGTGAGTTTGGAGTGAAATTCAATCGCTAGAATTATTGAAAACACCAACCATTCCATGTAAGGAACGAACTGGGTGCGAACTTGAATTGTCCAATTTCTTACACCTATTGATTTCGGATCGATTCCAAAACTTGGGCAACATCATAATAAGGTGGGAAGAGTCATTTTGTGAGTTTGGAGTGAAATCCAATTGCTAGAACTAAGCAAAACACCAACCACTCCATGTAAGGAACGAACTGGGTGCGAAGTTGAATTGTCCAATTTGTTACACCTATTGATTTCGGATCGATTCCAAAACTTGGGCAACATCATAATAAGGTGGGAGGAGTCATTTGGTGAGTTTGGAGTGAAATCCAATCGCTAGAACTATTGAAAACACCAACCACTCCAAGTAAGGAACGAACAGGGTGCGAACTTGAATTGTCCAATTTCTTACACCTATTGATTTCGGATCTATTCCAAAACTTGGGCAACATCATAATAAGGTGGAAGGAGTCATTTGGTGAGTTTGGAGTGAAATCCAATCGCTAGAACTATGAAAACACCAACCATTCCATGTGAGGAACGAACTGGGTGCGAACTTGAATTGTGCAATTTCTTACACCTATTGATTTCGGATCGATTCCAAAACTTGGGCAACATCATAATATGGTGGAAGGAGTCATTTGGTGAGTTTGGAGTGAAATCCAATCGCTAGAACTATTGAAAACACCAACCACTCCATGTAAGGAATGAACAGGGTGCGAACTTGAATTGTCCAATTTCTTACACCTATTGATTTCGGATCGATTCCAAAACTTGGGCAACATCATAATGAGGAGGGAGGAGTCATTTGATTAGTTTGTAGTGAAATCCAATAGCTAGAACTAAGCAAAACACCAACCACTCCATGTAAGGAACGAACTGGGTGCGAACATGAATTGTCCAATTTCTTACACCTATTGATTTCGGATCGATTCCAAAACTTGGGCAACATCATAATAAGGTGGAAGGAGTCATTTGGTGAGTTTGGAGTGAAATCCAATAGCTAGAACTATTGAAAACACCAACCAGTCCATGTAAGGAACGAACAGGGTGCGAACTTGAATTGTCCAATTTCTTACACATATTGATTTCGGATCGATTCCAAAACTTGGGCAACATCATAATAAGGTGGGAGGAGTCATTTGGTGAGTTTGGAGTGAAATCCAATTGCTAGAACTAAGCAAAACACCAACCACTCCATGTAAGGAACGAACAGGGTGCGAACTTGAATTGTCCAATTTCTTTCACCTATTGATTTCAGATCGATTCCAAAACTTGGGCAACATCATAATGAGGAGGGAGGAGTCATTTGCTTAGTTTGTAGTGAAACCCAATAGCTAGAACTAAGCAAAACACCAACCACTAAATGTAAGGAACGAACTGGGTGCGAACTTGAATTGTCCAATTTCTTACACCTATTGATTTCGGATCGATTCCAAAACTTGGGCAACATCATAATAAGGTGGAAGGAGTCATTTGGTTAGTTTGGAGTGAAATCCAATCGCTAGAACTATTGAAAACACCAACCACTCCATGTAAGGAACGAACAGGGTGCGAACTTGAATTGTCCAATTTCTTACACCTATTGATTTCGGATCGATTTGAAAACTTGGGCAACATCATAATAAGGTGGGAGGAGTCATTTATTGTGTTTGGAGTGAAATTCAATAGCTAGAACTAAGAAAAACACCAACCACACCATGTAAGGAACGAACTGGGTGCGAACTTGAATTGTCCAATTTCTTACACCTATTGATTTCGGATCGATTCCAAAACTTGGGCAACATCATAATAAGGTGGAAGGAGTCATTTGGTGGGTTTGGAGTGAAATCCAATCGCTAGAACTATTGAAAACACCAACCACTCCATGTAAGGAACGAACAGGGTGCGAACTTGAATTGTCCAATTTCTTACACGTATTGATTTCGGATCGATTGCAAAACTTGGACAACATCATAATAAGGTGGGAGGAGTCATTTATTGTGTTTGGAGTGAAATCCAATAGCTAAAACTAAGCAAAACACCAACCACTCCATGTATGGAACGAACTGGGTGCGAACTTGAATTGTCCAATTTCTTACACCTATTGATTTCGTATCGATTCCAAAACTTGGGCAACATCATAATAAGGTGGGAGGAGTCATTTGGTGAGTTTCGAGTGAAATCCAATTGCTAGAACTAAGCAAAACACCAACAACTCCATGTAAGGAACGAACTGGGTGCGAACTTGAATTGTCCAATTTCTTACACCTATTGATTTCGGATCGATTCCAAAACTTGGGCAACATCATAATAAGGTGGGAGAAGTCATTTGGTGAGTTTGGAGTGAAATCCAATGGCTAGAACTAAGCAAAACACCAACCACTCCATGTAAGGAACGAACTGGGTGCGAACTTGAATCGTCCAATTTCTTACACCTATTGATTTCGGATCGATTCCAAAACTTGGGCAACATCATAATAAGGTGGGAGAAGTCATTTGGTGAGTTTGGAGTGAAATCCAATTGCTAGAACTAAGCAAAACACCAACCACTCCATGTAAGGAACGAACTGGGTGCGAACTTGAATTGTCCAATTTCTTACACCTATTGATTTCGGATCGATTCCAAAACTTGGGCAACATCATAATAAGGTGGGAGGAGTCATTTGGTGAGTTTGGAGTGAAATCCAATTGCTAGAACTAAGCAAAACACCAACCACTCCATGTAAGGAACGAACAGGGTGCGAACTTGAATTGTCCAATTTCTTACACCTATTGATTTCGGATCGATTCCAAAACTTGGGCAACATCATAATAAGGTGGGAGGAGTCATTTGGTGAGTTTGGAGTGAAATCCAACTGCTAGAACTAAGCAAAACACCAACCACTCCATGTAAGGAACGAACTGGGTGCGAACTTGAATTGTCCAATTTCTTACACCTATTGATTTCGGATCGATTCCAAAACTTGGGCAACATCATAATAAGGTGGGCGGAGTCATTTATTGTGTTTGGAGTGAAATCCAATAGCTAGAACTAAGCAAAACACCAACCACTCCATGTAAGGAACGAATTGGGTGCGAACTTGAATCGTCCAATTTCTTACACCTATTGATTTCGGATCGATTCCAAAACTTGGGCAACATCATAATAAGGTGGGAGAAGTCATTTGGTGAGTTTGGAGTGAAATCCAATTGCTAGAACTAAGCAAAACACCAACCACTCCATGTAAGGAACGAACTGGGTGCGAACTTGAATTGTCCAATTTCTTACACCTATTGATTTCGGATCGATTCCAAAACTTCGGCAATATCATAATAAGGTGGAAGGAGTCATTTGGTGAGTTTGGAGTGAAATCCAATCGCTAGAACTATTGAAAACACCAACCACTCCATGTAAGGAACGAACAGGGTGCAAACTTGAATTGTCCAATTTCTTACACCTATTGATTTCGGATCGATTTGAAAACTTGGGCAACACCATAATAAGGTGGGAGGAGTCATTTATTGTGTTTGGAGTGAAATTCAATAGCTAGAACTAAGCAAAACACCAACCACTCCATGTAAGTAACGAACAAGGTGCGAACTTGAATTGTCCAATTTCTTACACCTACTGATTTCGGATGGATTCCAAAACTTGGGCAACATCATAAGACAGTGGGAGGAGTCATTTGGTGAGTTTGGAGTGAAATCCAATTGCTAGAACTAAGCAAAACACCAACCCCTCCATGTAAGGAACGAACTGGGTGCGAACTTGAATTGTCCAATTTCTTACACCTATTGATTTCGGAACGATTCCAAAACTTGGGCAACATCATAATAAGGTGGGTGGAGTCTTTTATTGTGTTTGGAGTGAAAGCCAATAGCTAGAACTAAGCAAAACACCAACCACTCCATGTATGGAACGAACTGGGTGCGAACTTGAATTGTCCAATTTCTTACA
Source organism: Prunus yedoensis (assembly GCA_005406145.1). Taxonomy (NCBI): domain Eukaryota; kingdom Viridiplantae; phylum Streptophyta; class Magnoliopsida; order Rosales; family Rosaceae; genus Prunus; species Prunus yedoensis. The sequence continues at coordinate 8,100 of BJCG01002819.1, forward strand.
CCTATTGATTTCGGATCGATTCCAAAACCTGGGCAACATCATAATAAGGTGGAAGGAGTCAATTGGTGAGTTTGGAGTGAAATCCAATCGCTAGAACTATTGAAAACACCAACCATTCCATGTAAGGAACGAACTGGGTGCGAACTTGAATTGTCCAATTTCTTATACCTATTGATTTCGGATCGATTCCAAAACTTGGGCAACATCATAATAAGGTGGAAGGAGTCATTTGGTGAGTTTGGAGTGAAATTCAATCGCTAGAACTATTGAAAACACCAACCACTCCAAGTAAGGAACGAACAGGGTGCGAACTTGAATTGTCCAATTTCTTACACCTATTGATTTCGGATCGATTCCAAAACTTGGGCAACATCATAATAAGGTGGGAGGAGTCATTTGGTGAGTTTGTAGTGAAATCCAACTGCTAGAACTAAGCAAAACACCAACCACTCCATGTAAGGAACGAACTGGGTGCGAACTTGAATTGTCCAATTTCTTACACCTATTGATTTCGGATAGATTCCCTAACTTAGGCAACATCATAATAAGGTTGGAGGAGTCTTTTATTGTGTTTGGAGTGAAAGCCAATAGCTAGAAGTAAGCAAAACACCAACCACTCCATGTAAGGACCGAACTGGGTGCGAACTTGAATTGTCCAATTTCTTACACCTATTGATTTCGGATCGATTCCAAAACTTGGGCAACATCATAATAAGGTGGGAGAAGTCATCTGGTGAGGTTGGAGTGAAATCAAATTGCTAGAACTAAGCAAAACACCAACCACTCCATGTAAGGAACGAACTGGGTGCGAACTTGAATTGTCCAATTTCTTACACCTATTGATTTCGGATCGATTCCAAAACTTGGGCAACATCATAATAAGGTGGAAGGAGTCATTTGGTGAGTTTGGAGTGAAATCTAATCGCTAGAACTATTGAAAACACCAACCACTCCATGTAAGGAACGAACAGGGTGCGAACTGGAATTGTCCAATTTCTTACACCTATTGATTTCGGATCGATTCCAAAACTTGGGCAACATCATAATAAGGTGGGAGGAGTCATTTGGTGAGTTAGGAGTGAAATCCAATAGCTAGAACTAAGTAAAACACCAACCACTCCATGTAAGGAACGAACTGGGTGCGAACTTGAATTGTCCAATTTCTTACACCTATTGATTTCGGATCGATTCCCAAACTTGGGCAACATCATAATAAGGTGGGAGGAGTCATTTGGTGAGTTTGGAGTGAAATCCAATTGCTAGAACTAAGCGAAACACCAACCACTCCATGTAAGGAACGAATAGGATGCGAACTTGAATTGTCCAATTTCTTACACCTATTGATTTCGGATCGATTCCAATACTTGGGCAACAACATAATAAGGTGGGAGGAGTCATTTGGTGAGTTTGGAGTGAAATCCAATAGCTAGAACTAAGCAAAACACCAACCACTCCATGTAAGGAACGAACAAGATGCGAACTCGAATTGTCCAATTTCTTACACCTATTGATTTCGGACCGATTGCAAAACTTGGGCAACATCATAATAAGGTGGGAGGAGTCATTTATTGTGTTTGGAGTGAAATCCAATCGCTAGAACTAAGTAAAACACCAACCAGTCCATGTAAGGAACGAACTGGGTGCGAACTTGAATTGTCCAATTTCTTACACCTATTGATTTCGGATCGATTCCAAAACTTGGGCAACATCATAATAAGGTGGGAGGAGTCATTTGGTGAGTTTAGAGTGAAGTTCAATAGCTAGAACTAAGCGAAACACCAACCACTCCATGTAAGGAACGAATAGGATGCGAACTTGAATTGTCCAATTTCTTACACCTATTGATTTCGGATCGATTCCAAAACCTGGGCAACATCATAATAAGGTGGGAGGAGTCATTTGGGGAGTTTGGAGTGAAATCCAATAGCTAGAACTAAGCGAAACACCAACCACTCCATGTAAGGAACGAATAGGATGCGAACTTGAATTGTCCAATTGCTTACACCTATTGATTTCGGATCGATTCCAAAACCTGGGCAACATCATAATAAGGTGGGAGGAGTCATTTGGGGAGTTAGGAGTGAAATCCAATAGCTAGAACTAAGTAAAACACCAACCACTCCATGTAAGGAACGAACTGGGTGCGAACTTGAATTGTCCAATTTCTTACACCTATTGATTTCGGATCGATTCCCAAACTTGGGCAACATCATAATAAGGTGGGAGGAGTCATTTATTGTGTTTGGAATGAAATCCAATAGCTAGAACTAAGCAAAACACCAACCACTCCATGTAAGGAACGAATTGGGTACGAACTTGACTTGTCCAATTTCTTACACCTATTGATTTCGGATCGATTCCAAAACCTGGGCAACATCATAATAAGGTGGGAGGAGTCATTTGGGGAGTTTGGCGTGAAATCCAATAGCGAGAACTAAGCGAAACACCAACCACTCCATGTAAGGAACGAATAGGATGCGAACTTGAATTGTCCAATTTCTTACACCTATTGATTTCGGATCGATTCCAAAACCTGGGCAACATCATAATAAGGTGGGAGGAGTCATTTATTGTGTTTGGAGTGAAATCCAATAGCTAGAACTAAGCAAAACACCAACCACTCCATGTAAGGAACGAACAAGATGCGAACTCGAATTGTCCAATTTCTTACACCTATTGATTTCGGATCGATTGCAAAACTTGGGCAACATCATAATAAGGTGGGAGGAGTCATTTATTGTGTTTGGAGTGAAATCCAATCGCTAGAACTAAGCAAAACACCAACCAGTCCATGTAAGGAACGAACTGGGTGCGAACTTGAATTGTCCAATTTCTTACACCTATTGATTTCGGATCGATTCCAAAACTTGGGCAACATCATAATAAGGTGGGAGGAGTCATTTGGTGAGTTTAGAGTGAAATCCAATAGCTAGAACAAAGCGAAACACCAACCACTCCATGTAAGGAACGAATAGGATGCGAACTTGAATTGTCCAATTTCTTACACCTATTGATATCGGATCGATTCCAATACTTGGGCAACATCATAATAAGGTGGGAGGAGTCATTTGGTGAGTTTGGAGTGAAATCCAATAGCTAGAACTAAGCGAAACACCAACCACTCCATGTAAGGAACGAATAGGACGCGAACTTGAATTGTCCAATTTCTTACACCTATTGATTTCGGATCGATTCCAAAACCTGGGCAACATCATAATAAGGTGGGAGGAGTGATTTGGTGAGTTTGGAGTGAAATCCAATAGCTAGAACTAAGCAAAACACCAACCACTCCAAGTAAGGAACAAACAAGATGCGAACTCGAATTGTCCAATTTCTTACACCTATTGATTTCGGATCGATTGCAAAACTTGGGCAACATCATAATAAGGTGGGAGGAGTCATTTATTGTGTTTGGAGTGAAATCCAATCGCTAGAACTAAGCAAAACACCAACCACTCCATGTAAGGAACGAACTGGGTGCGAACTTGAATTGTCCAATTTCTTACACCTATTGATTTCGGATCGATTCCAAAACTTGGGCAACAACATAATAAGGTGGGAGGAGTCATTTGGTGAGTTTAGAGTGAAATCCAATAGCTAGAACTAAGCGAAACACCAACCACTCCATGTAAGGAACGAATAGGATGCGAACTTGAATTGTCCAATTGCTTACACCTATTGATTTCGGATCGATTCCAAAACCTGGGCAACATCATAATAAGGTGGGAGGAGTCATTTGGTGAGTTAGGAGTGAAATCCAATAGCTAGAACTAAGTAAAACACCAACCACTCCATGTAAGGAACGAACTGGGTGCGAACTTGAATTGTCCAATTTCTTACACCTATTGATTTCGGATCGATTCCCAAACTTGGGCAACATCATAATAAGGTGGGAGGAGTCATTTATTGTGTTTGGAATGAAATCCAATAGCTAGAACTAAGCAAAACACCAACCACTCCATGTAAGGAACGAATTGCGTACGAACTTGACTTGTCCAATTTCTTACACCTATTGATTTCGGATCGATTCCAAAACCTGGGCAACATCATAATAAGGTGGGAGGAGTCATTTGGGGAGTTTGGAGTGAAATCCAATAGCGAGAACTAAGCGAAACACCAACCACTCCATGTAAGGAACGAATAGGATGCGAACTTGAATTGTCCAATTTCTTACACCTATTGATTTCGGATCGATTCCAAAACCTGGGCAACATCATAATAAGGTGGGAGGAGTCATTTATTGTGGTTGGAGTGAAATCCAATAGCTAGAACTAAGCAAAACACCAACCACTCCATGTAAGGAACGAACAAGATGCGAACTCGAATTGTCCAATTTCTTACACCTATTGATTTCGGATCGATTGCAAAACTTGGGCAACATCATAATAAGGTGGGAGGAGTCATTTATTGTGTTTGGAGTGAAATCCAATCGCTAGAACTAAGCAAAACACCAACCAGTCCATGTAAGGAACGAACTGGGTGCGAACTTGAATTGTCCAATTTCTTACACCTATTGATTTCGGATCGATTCCAAAACTTGGGCAACATCATAATAAGGTGGGAGGAGTCATTTGGTGAGTTTAGAGTGAAATCCAATAGCTAGAACAAAGCGAAACACCAACCACTCCATGTAAGGAACGAATAGGATGCGAACTTGAATTGTCCAATTTCTTACACCTATTGATATCGGATCGATTCCAATACTTGGGCAACATCATAATATGGTGGGAGGAGTCATTTGGTGAGTTTGGAGTGAAATCCAATAGCTAGAACTAAGCGAAACACCAACCACTCCATGTAAGGAACGAATAGGACGCGAACTTGAATTGTCCAATTTCTTACACCTATTGATTTCGGATCGATTCCAAAACCTGGGCAACATCATAATAAGGTGGGAGGAGTGATTTGGTGAGTTTGGAGTGAAATCCAATAGCTAGAACTAAGCAAAACACCAACCACTCCAAGTAAGGAACAAACAAGATGCGAACTCGAATTGTCCAATTTCTTACACCTATTGATTTCGGATCGATTGCAAAACTTGGGCAACATCATAATAAGGTGGGAGGAGTCATTTATTGTGTTTGGAGTGAAATCCATTCGCTAGAACTAAGCAAAACACCAACCACTCCATGTAAGGAACGAACTGGGTGCGAACTTGAATTGTCCAATTTCTTACACCTATTGATTTCGGATCGATTCCAAAACTTGGGCAACATCATAATAAGGTGGGAGGAGTCATTTGGTGAGTTTAGAGTGAAATCCAATAGCTAGAACTAAGCGAAACACCAACCACTCCATGTAAGGAACGAATAGGATGCGAACTTGAATTGTCCAATTTCTTACACCTATTGATTTCGGATCGATTCCAAAACCTGGGCAACATCATAATAAGGTGGGAGGAGTCATTTGGGGAGTTTGGAGTGAAATCCAATAGCGAGAACTAAGCGAAACACCAACCACTCCATGTAAGGAACGAATAGGATGCGAACCTGAATTGTCCAATTTCTTACACCTATTGATTTCGGATCGATTCCAAAACTTGGGAAACATCATAATAAGGTGGAAGTAGTCATATGGTGAGTTTAGAGTGAATTCCAATCGCTAGAACTATTGAAAACACCAACCACTCCATGTAAGGAACGAACTGGGTGCGAACTCGACTTGTCCAATTGCTTACACCTATTGATTTCGGATCGATTCCAAAACTTGGGCAACATCATAATAAGGTGGGAGGAGTCATTTATTGTGTTTGGAGTGAAATCCAATAGCTAGAACTAAGCAAAACACCAACCACTCCATGTAAGGAACGAACTGGGTGCGAACTTGACTTGTCCAATTTCTTACACCTATTGATTTCGGATCGATTCCAAAACTTGGGCAACATCATAATAAGGTGGGAGGAGTCATTTGGTGAGTTTGGAGTGAAATCCAATAGCTAGAACTAAGCAAAACACCAACCACTCCAAGTAAGGAACAAACAAGATGCGAACTCGAATTGTCCAATTTCTTACACCTATTGATTTCGGATCGATTGCAAAACTTGGGCAACATCATAATAAGGTGGGAGGAGTCATTTATAGTGTTTGGAGTGAAATCCAATAGCTTGAACTAAGCAAAACACCAACCACTCCATGTAAGGAACGAACTGGGTGCGAACTTGACTTGTCCAATTTCTTACACCTATTGATTTCGGATCGATTCCAAAACTTGGGAAACATCATAATAAGGTGGAAGTAGTCATATGGTGAGTTTAGAGTGAATTCCAATCGCTAGAACTATTGAAAACACCAACCACTCCATGTAAGGAACGAACTGGGTGCGAACTCGACTTGTCCAATTTCTAACACCTATTGATTTCGGATCGATTCCAAAACTTGGGCAACATCATAATAAGGTGGAAGGAGTCATTTGGTGAGTTTGGAGTGAAATCCAATCGCTAGAACTATTGAAAACACCAACCACTCCATGTAAGGAACGAACAGGGTGCGAACTTGAATTGTCCAATTTCTTACACCTATTGATTTCGGATCGATTCTAAAACTTGGGCAACATCATAATAAGGTGGGAGGAGTCATTCGGCGAGTTTGGAGTGAAATCCAATAGCTAGAACTAAGCAAAACACGAACCACTCCATGTAAGGAACGAACTGGGTGCGAACTTGACTTGTCCAATTTCTTACACCTATTGATTTCGGATCGATTCCAAAACTTGGGAAACATCATAATAAGGTGGAAGGAGTCATATGGTGAGTTTGGAGTGAAATCCAATCGCTAGAACTATTGAAAACACCAACCACTCCGTGTAAGGAACGAACAGGGTGCGAACTTGAATTGTCCAATTTCTTACACCTATTGATTTCGGATCGATTCCAAAACTTGGGCAACATCATACTAAGGTGGGAGGAGTCATTTGGTGAGTTTGGAGTGAAATCCAATAGCTAGAACTAAGCAAAACACCAACCACTCCATGTAAGGAACGAACTGGGTGCAAACTTGAATTGTCCAATTTCTTACACCTATTGATTTCGGATCGATTCCAAAACTTGGGAAACATCATAATAAGGTGGAAGGAGTCATATGGTGAGTTTGGAGTGAAATCCAATCGCTAGAACTATTGAAAACACCAACCACTCCATGTAAGGAACGAACAGGGTGCGAACTTGAATTGTCCAATTTCTTACACCTATTGATTTCGGATCGATTCCAAAACTTGGGCAACATCATAATAAGGTGGAAGGAGTCATATGGTGAGTTTGTAGTAAAATCCAATCGCTAGAACTACTGAAAACACCAACCTCTCCATGTAAGGAACGAACAGGGTGCGAACTTGAATTGTCCAATTTCTTACACCTATGGATTTTGGATCGATTCCAAAACTTGGGCAACATCATAATAAGGTGGGAGGAGTCATTTATTGTGTTTGGAGTGAAATCCAATAGCTAGAACTATGCAAAACACCAACCACTCCATGTAAGGAACGAACTGGGTGCGAACTTGAATTGTCCAATTTCTTACACCTATTGATTTCGGATCGATTCCAAAACTTGGGCAATATCATAATAGGGTGGGAGGAGTGATTTGGTGAGTTTGGAGTGAAATTCAATAGCTAGAACTAAGCAAAACACCAACCACTCCATGTAAGGAACGAACTGGGTGCGAACTTGAATTGTCCAATTTCTTACACCTATTGATTTCGGATCGATTCCAAAACTTGGGCAACATCATAATAAGGTGGGAGGAGTCATTTGGTGAGTTTGGAGTGAAATCCAATAGCTAGAACTAAGCAAAACACCAACCACTCAATGTACGGAACGAACAGGGTGCGAACTTGAATTGTCCAATTTCTTACACCTATTGATTTCGGATCGATTCCAAAACTTGGGCAACATCATAATAAGGTGGGAGGAGTCATTTGGTGAGTTTGGAGTGAATTCCAATAGCTAGAACTAAGAAAAACACCAACCACTCCATGTAAGGAACGAACAGGGTGCGAACTTGAATTGTCCAATTTCTTACACCTATTGATTTCGGATCGATTCTAAAACTTGGGCAACATCATAATAAGGTGGGAGGAGTCATTTATTGTGTTTGGAGTGAAATCCAATAGCTAGAACTAAGCAAAACACCAACCACTCCACATAAGGAACGAACTGGGTGCGAACTTGAATTGTCCAATTTTTTACACCTATTCATTTCGGATCGATTCCAAAACTTGGGCAACATCATAATAGGGTGGAAGGAGTCATATGGTGAGTTTGGAGTGAAATCCAGTTGCTAGAACTATTGAAAACACCAACCACTCCATGTAAGGAACGAACTGGGTGCGAACTTGAATTGTCCAATTTCTTACACCTATTGATTTCGGATCGATTCCAAAACTTGGGCAACATCATAATAAGGTGGGAGGAGTGATTTGGTGAGTTTGGAGTGAAATCCAATAGCTAGAACTAAGCAAAGCACCAACCACTCCATGGAAGGAACGAACTGGGTGCGAACTTGAATTGTCCAATTTCTTACACCTATTGATTTCGGATCGATTCCAAAACTTGGGCAACATCATAATAAGGTGGGAGGAGTGATTTGGTGAGTTTGGAGTGAAATCCAATAGCTAGAACTAAGCAAAGCACCAACCACTCCATGTAAGGAACGAACTGGGTGCGAACTTGAATTGTCCAATTTCATACACCTATTGATTTCGAATCGATTCCAAAATTTGGGCAACATCATAATAAGGTGGAAGGAGTCATATGGTGAGTTTGGAGTGAAATCCAGTTGCTAGAACTATTGAAAACACCAACCACTCCATGTAAGGAACGAACTGGGTGCGAACTTGAATTGTCCAATTTCTTACACCTATTGAATTCGGATCGATTCCAAAACTTGGGCAACATCATAATAAGGTGGGAGGAGTGATTTGGTGAGTTTGGAGTGAAATCCAATAGCTAGAACTAAGCAAAACACCAACCACTCCATGTAAGGAACGAACTGGGTGTGAACTTGAATTGTCCAATTTCTTACACCTATTGATTTCGGATCGATTCCAAAATTTGGGCAACATCATAATAAGGTGGAAGGAGTCATATGGTGAGTTTGGAGTGAAATCCAGTTGCTAGAACTATTGAAAACACCAACCACTCCATGTAAGGAACGAACTGGGTGCGAACTTGAATTGTCCAATTTCTTACACCTATTGAATTCGGATCGATTCCAAAATTTGGGCAACATCATAATAAGGTGGAAGGAGTCATATGGTGAGTTTGGAGTGAAATCCAGTTGCTAGAACTATTGAAAACACCAACCACTCCATGTAAGGAACGAACTGGGTGCGAACTTGAATTGTCCAATTTCTTACACCTATTGAATTCGGATCGATTCCAAAATTTGGGCAACATCATAATAAGGTGGAAGGAGTCATTTGGTGAGTTTGCAGTGAAATCCAATCGCTAGAACTATTGAAAACACCAACCACTCCGTGTAAGGAACGATCTGGGTGCGAACTTGAATTGTCCAATTTCTTACACCTATTGATTTCGGATCGATTCCAAAACTTGGGCAACATCATAATAAGGTGGGAGGAGTCATTTGGTGAGTTTGGAGTGAAATCCAATAGCTAGAACTAAGCAAAACACCAACCACTCCATGTAAGGAACGAACTGGGTGCGAACTTGAATTGTCCAATTTCCTACACCTATTGATATCGGATCGATTCCAAAACTTGGGCAACATCGTAACAAGGTGGGAGGAGTCATTTGGTAAAATTGGAGTGAAATCGAACAGCTAGAACTAAGCAAAACAACAACCACTCCATGTAAGGAACGAACTGGGTGCGAACTTGAATTGTCCAATTTCTTACACCTACTGATTTCGGATCGATTCCAAAACTCGGGCAACATCATAATAAGGTGGAAGGAGTCATTTGGTGAGTTTGCAGTGAAATCCAATCGCTAGAACTATTGAAAACACCAACCACTCCGTGTAAGTAACGAACAGGGTGCGAACTTGAATTGTCCAATTTCTTACACCTACTGATTTCGGATCGATTCCAAAACTTGGGCAACATCATAATAAGGTGGGAGGAGTCATGTGGTGAGTTTGGAGTGAAATCCAATAGCTAGAACTAAGCAAAACACCAACCACTCCATGTAAGGAACGAACAGGGTTTGAACTTGAATTGTCCAATTTCTTACACCTATTGATTTCAGATCGATTCTAAAACTTGGTCAACATCATAATAAGGTGTGAGGAGTGGTTTGGAGAGTTTGGAGTGAAATCCAATAGCTCGAACTAAGCAAAACACCAACCACTCCATGTAAGGAACGAACTGGGTGCGAACTTGAATTGTCCAATTTCTTACACCTATTGATTTCGGATCGATTCCAAAACTTGGGCAACATCATAATAAGGTCGAAGGAGTCATTTGGTGAGTTTGGAGTGAAATCCAATAGCTAGAACTAAGCAAAACACCAACCACTCCATGTAAGGAACGAACAGGGTGCGAACTTGAATTGTCCAGTTTCTTACACCTATTGATTTCGGATCGATTCCAAAACTTGGGCAACATCATAATAAGGTGGGAGGAGTCATTTGGTGAGTTTGGAGTGAAATCCAATAGCTAGAACTAAGCAAAACACCAACCACTCCATGTAAGGAACGAACAGGGTTTGAACTTGAATTGTCCAATTTCTTACACCTATTGATTTCAGATCGATTCTAAAACTTGGTCAACATCATAATAAGGTGTGAGGAGTGGTTTGGTGAGTTTGGAGTGAAATCCAATAGCTAGAACTAAGCAAAACACCAACGAGTCCATGTAAGGAACGAACAGGGTGCGAACTTGAATTGTCCAATTTCTTTCACCTATTGATTTCGGATCGATTCCAAAACTTGGGCAACATCATAATGAGGTGGGAGGAGTCATTTGCTTAGTTTGGAGTGAAATCCAATACCTAGAACTAAGCAAAACACCAACCACTCCATGTAAGGAACGAACAGGATGCGAACTTGAATTGTCCAATTTCTTACACCTATTGATTTCGGATCGATTCCAAAACCTGGGCAACATCATAATAAGGTGGAAGGAGTCTTTTGGTGAGTTCGGAGTGAAATCCAATTGCTAGAACTATTGAAAACACCGACCACTCCATGTAAGGAACGAACAGGGTGCGAACTTGAATTGTCCAATTTCTTACACCTATTGATTTCGGATAGATTCCAAAACTTGGGCAACATCATAATAAGGTGGGAGGAGTCATTTGGTGAGTTTGGAGTGAAATCCAATAGCTAGAACTAAGCAAAACACCAACCACTCAATGTAAGGAACGAAATGGGTGCGAACTTGAATTGTCCAATTTCTTACACCTATTGATTTCGGATCGATTCCAAAACTTGGGCAACATCATAATAAGTTGGGAGTAGTCTTTTATTGTGTTTGGAGTGAAATCCAATAGCTAGAACTAAGCAAAACACCAACCACTCCATGTAAGGAACGAACTGGGTGCGAACTTGAATTGTCCAATTTCTTACACCTATTAATTTCGGATCGATTCCAAAACTTGGGCAACATCATAATAAGTTGGGAGGAGTCATTTATTGTGTTTGGAGTGAAATCCAATAGCTAGAAGTAAGCAAAACACCAACCACTCCATGTAAGGAATGAACTGGGTGCGAAATTAAATTGTCCAATTTCTTACACCTATTGATTTCGGATCGATTCCAAAACCAGGGCAACATCATAATAAGGTGGAAGGAGTCATTTGGTGAGTTTGGAGTGAAATCCAATGGCTAGAACTATTGAAAACACCAACCACTCCATGTAAGGAACGAACAGGGTGCGAAATTGAATTGTCCAATTTCTTAAACCTATTGATTTCGGATCGATTCCAAAACTTGGGCAACATCATAATAAGGTGGGAGGAGTCATTTATTGTGTTTGGAGTGAAATCCAATAGATAGAACTAAGCAAAACACCAACCACTCCATGTAAGGAACGAACTGGGTGCGAACTTGAATTGTCCAATTTCTTACACCTATTGAGTTCGGATCGATTCCAAAACTTGGGCAACATCATAATAAGGTGGGAGGAGTCATTCATTGTGTTTGGAGTGAAATCCAATAGCTAGAACTAAGCAAAACACCAACCACTCCATGTAAGGAACGAAATGGGTGCGAACTTGAATTGTCCAATTTCTTACACCTATTGATTTCGGATCGATTCCGAAACCTGGGCAACATCATAATAAGGTGGAAGGAGTCATTTGGTGAGTTCGGAGTGAAATCCAATTGCTAGAACTACTGAAAACACCAACCACTCCATGTAAGGAACGAACAGGGTGCGAACTTGAATTGTCCAATTTCTTACACCTATTGATTTCGGATCGATTCCAAAATTTGGGCAACATCATAATAAGGTGGGAGGAGTCATGTATTGTGATTTGAGTGAAATCCAATAGCTAGAACTAAGCAAAACACCAACCACTCCATGTATGGACCGAACTGGGTGCGAACTTGAATTGTCCAATTTCTTACAACTATTGATTTCGGATCGATTCCAAAACTTGGGCAATATCATAATAAGGTGGAAGGAGTCATTTGGTGAGTTTGGAGTGAAATCCAATCGCTAGAACTGTTGAAAACACCAACCACTCCATGTAAGGAACGAACAGGGTGCGAACTTGAATTGTCCAATTTCTTACACCTATTGATTTCGGATCGATTCCAAAACTTGGGCAACATCATAATGAGGTGGGAGGAGTCATTTGCTTAGTTTGGAGTGAAATCCAATACCTAGAACTAAGCAAAACACCAACCACTCCATGTAAGGAACGAACTGGGTGCGAACTTGAATTGTCCAATTTCTTACACCTATTGATTTCGGATCGATTCCAAAACTTGGGCAACGTCATAATATGGTGGGAGGAGTCATTTGGTGAGTTTGGAGTGAAATCCAATAGCTAGAACTAAGCAAAACACCAACCACTCCATGTAAGGAACGAACTGGGTGCGAACTTGAATTGTCCAATTTCTTACAACTATTGATTTCGGATCGATTCCAAAACTTGGGCAACATCATAATAAGGTGGGTGGAGTCATTTGGTGAGTTTGGATTGAAATCCAATAGCTAGAACTAAGCAAAACACCAACCACTCCATGTAAGGAACGAACTGGGTGCGAACTTGAATTGTCCAATTTCTTACACCTATTGATTTCGATCGATTCCAAAACTTGGGCAACATCATAATAATGTGGAAGGAGTCATTTGGTGTGTTTGGATTGAAATCCAATAGCTAGAACTAAGCAAAACACCAACCAGTCCTTGTAAGGAACGAACAGGGTGCGAACTTGAATTGTCCAATTTCGTACACCTATTGATTTCGGATCGATTCCAAAACTTGGGCAACATCATAATAAGGTGGAAGGAGTCATTTGGTGAGTTTGGAGTGAAATCCAATCGCTAGAACTACTGAAAACACCAACCACTCCATGTAATGAATGAACAGAGTGCGAACTTGAATTGTCCAATTTCTTACACCTATTGATTTCGGATAGATTCCAAAACTTGGCCAACATCATAATAAGGTGGGAGGAGTCATTTGGTGAGTTTGGAGTGAAATCCAATTCCTAGAACTAAGCAAAACACCAACCACTCCATGTAAGGAACGAACTGGGTGCGAACATGAATTGTCCAATTTCTTACACCTATTGATTTCGGATCGATTCCAAAACTTGGGCAACATCATAAAAAGGTGGGAGGAGTCATTTGGTGAGTTTGGAGTGAAATCCAATAGCCAGAACTAAGCAAAACACCAACCACTCCATGTAAGGAACGAACTGGGTGCGAACTTGAATTGTCCAATTTCTTACACCTATTGATTTCGGATCGATTCCAAAATTTGGGCAACATCATAATAAGGTGGGAGGAGTCATGTATTGTGTTTGGAGTGAAATCCAATAGCTAGAACTAAGCAAAACACCAACCACTCCATGTATGGACCGAACTGGGTGCGAACTTGAATTGTCCAATTTCTTACAACTATTGATTTCGGATCGATTCCAAAACTTGGGCAATATCATAATAAGGTGGAAGGAGTCATTTGGTGAGTTTGGAGTGAAATCCAATCGCTAGAACTGTTGAAAAAAACAACCACTCCATGTAAGGAACGAACAGGGTGCGAACTTGAATTGTCCAATTTCTTACACCTATTAATTTCGGATCGATTCCAAAACTTGGGCAACATCATAATGAGGTGGGAGGAGTCATTTGCTTAGTTTGGAGTGAAATCCAATACCTAGAACTAAGCAAAACACCAACCACTCCATGTAAGGAACGAACTGGGTGCGAACTTGAATTGTCCAATTTCTTACACCTATTGATTTCGGATCGATTCCAAAACTTGGGCAACGTCATAATATGGTGGGAGGAGTCATTTGGTGAGTTTGGAGTGAAATCCAATAGCTAGAACTAAGCAAAACACCAACCACTCCATGTAAGGAACGAACTGGGTGCGAACTTGAATTGTCCAATTTCTTACACCTATTGATTTCGAATCGATTCCAAAATTTGGGCAACAACATAATAAGGTGGGAGGAGTCATTTATTGTGTTTGGAGTGAAATCCAATAGCTAGAACTAAGCAAAACACCAACCACTCCATGTAAGGAACGAACAGGGTGCGAACTTGAATTGTCCAATTTCTTACACCTATTGATTTCGGATCGATTCCAAAACTTGGGCAACCTCATAATAAGGTGGGAGGAGTCATTTGGTGAGTTTGGAGTGAAATCCAATAGCTAGAACTAAGCAAAACACCAACCACTCCATGTAAGGAACGAACTGGGTGCGAACTTGAATTGTCCAATTTCTTACACCTATTGATTTCGGATCGATTCCAAAACTTGGGCAACATCATAATAAGGTGGGAGGAGTCATTTGGTGAGTTTGGAGTGAAATCCAATCGCTAGAACTATTAAAAACACCAACCACCCCACGTAAGGAACGAACAGGGTGCGAACTTGAATTGTCCAAATTCTTTGACCTATTGATTTCGGATAGATTCCAAAACTTGGGCAACCTCATAATAAGGTGGGAGGAGTCTTTTATTGTGTTTGGAGTGAAATCCAATAGCTAGAACTAAGCAAAACACCAACCACTCCATGTAAGGAACGAACTGGGTGCGAACTTGAATTGTTCAATTTCTTACACCTATTGATTTCGGATCGATTCCAAAACTTGGGCAACATCATAATAAGGTGGGAGGAGTCATTTGGTGAGTTTGGAGTGAAATCCAATCGCTAGAACAATTGAAAACACCAACCACTCCATGTAAGGAACAAACAGGATGCGAACTTGAATTGTCCAATTTCTTTCACCTATTGATTTCGGATCGATTCCAAAACTTGGACAACATCATAATAAGGTGGGAGGAGTCATTTGGTGAGTTTGGTGTGAAATCCAATAGCTAGAACAAAGCAAAACACCAACCACTCCATGTAAGGAACGAACTGGGTGCGAACTTGAATTGTCCAATTTCTTACACCTATTGATTTCGGATTGATTCCAAAACTTGGGCAACATCATAATAAGGTGGAAGGAGTCATTTGATGAGTTTGGAGTGAAATCCAATGGCTAGAACTATTGAAAACACCAACCACTCCATGTATGGAACAAACTGGGTGCGAACTTGAATTGTCCAATTTCTTACACCTATTGATTTCGGATCGATTCCAAAACTTGGGCAACATCATAATAAGGTGGGAGGAGTCATTTGGTGAGTTTGGAGTGAAATCCAATCGCTAGAACAATTGAAAACACCAACCACTCCATGTAAGGAACAAACAGGATGCGAACTTGAATTGTCCAATTTCTTTCACCTATTGATTTCGGATCGATTCCAAAACTTGGACAACATCATAATAAGGTGGGAGGAGTCATTTGGTGAGTTTGGTGTGAAATCCAATAGCTAGAACAAAGCAAAACACCAACCACTCCATGTAAGGAACGAACTGGGTGCGAACTTGAATTGTCCAATTTCTTACACCTATTGATTTCGGATTGATTCCAAAACTTGGGCAACATCATAATAAGGTGGAAGGAGTCATTTGATGAGTTTGGAGTGAAATCCAATGGCTAGAACTATTGAAAACACCAACCACTCCATGTATGGAACGAACTGGGTGCGAACTTGAATTGTCCAATTTCTTACACCTATTGATTCCGGATCGATTCAAAAACTTGGGCAACATCATAATAAGGTGGGAGGAGTCTTTTATTGTGTTTGGAGTGAAATCCAATAGCTAGAACTAAGCAAAACACCAACCACACCATGTATGGAACGAACTGGGTGCGAACTTGAATTGTCCAATTTCTTACACCTATTGATTTCGGATCGATTCCAAAACTTGGGCAACATCATAATAAGGTGGGAGGAGTCATTTGGTGAGTTTGGAGTGAAATCCAATCGCTAGAACAATTGAAAACACCAACCACTCCATGTAAGGAACAAACAGGATGCGAACTTGAATTGTCCAATTTCTTTCACCTATTGATTTCGGATCGATTCCAAAACTTGGACAACATCATAATAAGGTGGGAGGAGTCATTTGGTGAGTTTGGTGTGAAATCCAATAGCTAGAACAAAGCAAAACACCAACCACTCCATGTAAGGAACGAACTGGGTGCGAACTTGAATTGTCCAATTTCTTACACCTATTGATTTCGGATTGATTCCAAAACTTGGGCAACATCATAATAAGGTGGAAGGAGTCATTTGATGAGTTTGGAGTGAAATCCAATGGCTAGAACTATTGAAAACACCAACCACTCCATGTATGGAACGAACTGGGTGCGAACTTGAATTGTCCAATTTCTTACACCTATTGATTCCGGATCGATTCCAAAACTTGGGCAACATCATAATAAGGTGGGAGGAGTCTTTTATTGTGTTTGGAGTGAAATCCAATAGCTAGAACTAAGCAAAACACCAACCACACCATGTATGGAACGAACTGGGTGCGAACTTGAATTGTCCAATTTCTTACACCTATTGATTTCGGATCGATTCCAAAACTTGGGCAACATCATAATAAGGTGGGAGGAGTCATTTGGTGAGTTTGGAGTGAAATCCAGTCGCCAGAACAATTGAAAACACCAACCACTCCATGTAAGGAACAAACAGGATGCGAACTTGAATTGTCCAATTTCTTTCACCTATTGATTTCGGATCGATTCCAAAACTTGGACAACATCATAATAAGGTGGGAGGAGTCATTTGGTGAGTTTGGTGTGAAATCCAATAGCTAGAACAAAGCAAACACTACGTCAAATTTCACTTATAGCAACACTACATAGGCATCGGTAAAACGAAAATCGATGCTATTAGGACATCAGGCATCGATTTTATAAATAACGATACTAAACAGGTACAAAGACATTAGTACGAAGTTTTGGTTTTTTATGACGATGCCTTTGATTCCCTTTAGCATCATCTCTCATAATCATAGATGCCTAAAGTGATTTGCCTTTTTTTTTTTTAAGAGGGACATTTTTTTTTAAAAAGCCACCGATGCCTAAAGGGTAGTCAACGCTAGTCCAAAAAATTTCACGCTCTCCCTCTCAAACTCTCGCCCTAACTTCCATCTCCCTCTCAATTTTTTCAATCCCTCTCAAACTCTCGCCCTAACTTCCATCTCCCTCTCAATTTTTTCAATCACTCTCGCCCTAACTTCCATCTCCCTCTCAATTTTTTCAATCCCTCTCAAACTCTCGCCCTAACTTCCATCTCCCTCTCAATTTTTTCCTCTCCCTCTCAAACTCTCTCTTTCTTCTCTCTCCTCCATCACTGCTTCTTTCTCCCTCAGATGTTCCGACCATGGCCGGTGCTTTCCTCAGGGCTAAAGCCCAGCCACCCCTGCCCATCCCTCAGTCGCGGCGAGCTTCGAAAGGTCGCCTTTGGTGCATGAGAAACCTTCGAAAGGTCCCTTTCTTTCTCTCAAATCTATTTTTAGGGTTTTTTTTGTTTAAAATGCTTGTTTTGATTCTTGGGTTTGTTGCTTAAGATTATCATCCTTCACTAATAATGAACAACTCAAGAGACTGTTTTCTTCTTTTGGAGATGTTACAGATGGTATTTCTACGTTTCTTATTAATTTGCTCCGATTATTTATTTATTTTCTTCTGTAATTTGTGGAAATTACTGACTGATTTTTACCTTTGTGATGATTTTGTTTAACTGTATGTTTAGCTAGAATGGGGTTGTTCAATATCTGTATGTTCTTAGCCTTTCTCATTTTCTCTAACAATATGCTGGGGTTGTTCATAAAGCTTACATTTATTTTAGGTTCTTGGATTAAAGTACTTTCTGGCTAACCCTTATACCTCTTTATTATGTAGGGAGCTGTACAAAAATAACATTCAAGGAACTATTCCACCTGAGCTTGGTAACTTGAAGAGCCTCATTAGCTTGGACTTATATAACAACAACATATCAGGGACCATTCCTTCTTCATTGGGGAAATTGAAATCACTTGTGTTTTTGTGAGTTGATTAAATTAAGCACTGCACTTTACCTGTGTTATTGGGCTGTTTTGGCTTAATTTAGTCTATTTTCTTGGACGAGAAATTGGGAGGTTGGTTTTCTGACAACTCCACTTTTGCTTGAATATTGATGGATAACTTATTTGGGATCCTAGATCACAGGTGCAACACCGGAAAATGAATCTGGTAGCTTCTTATGCCTAATTTGCTTTGTTTTATACACAATTACTGCTTTTCTTATGCCTAATCTACTTGAAAAGGGCTGCTTTGATAAATTTATGTATAATGAAACTGAAATCAGTTGCCCAATCCCTCATATGTGTCCATATACATAGGAAGCCCGACTCATTACCTCGTGTCTCATGCTTACCAGCCTGGGCTTGTCTACCCTTCCTATATGTGAGTGTTGAATTTTCAAGATTTAAACTTTGAATGTCCACTTCGAGTTACAAGTTTTGGACAATGTTTATAGGATCAAGTGATTAACTTTAGCAAACTACTAATATAAACACAAGTTGTGACAGTTATAGAGTTAAATTTTTTGTACTCCTTGCATTGAAAATCCTGAACTACTTATGGCTGCAAACACAATATTAATAGGTCATAGAAATAATACTTGTTTACTAACAAAAATATATGCAGTTCTATAGGTACTATGTATTGTTAGTTGACTTAATTTTTTCACCAATTAAAGATATTTGCTTGCTCAGCTAAACCTGTGATATTCATGAATAATGGTTTGTAAATTATATTATAACAGAAATATCGGAAATTTTACAGGTTATAAGGAATTGACTCAAGGTTGAGCTTCTTTGGACTACTGCACTCCGACAATTTTACAGGTTATAACCTTGTCATATATGCTAATGGGTTGGCACAGTTGGTTTTCCTTTGTTAAGTTTTTTATATTCTTTAATACGATAAAATTTTGAAGATGTATATGAGATGGAAAAATAGAATAGTCGCTTTTCACTTGGGCAATATCATATTGTCTTTAGGTCACCAACAAACTCAAGTGTGAAAACTCTTTATTCAGTTTCTATGAATATTGTGTTGTTGAGGCTTGAGAGTTATAATCAATCTAGGTAGACTAAGATGTTTGGGTGTGAGTAGTCTTGGTGTTAGAAAGTGAGTTTGACCATGAGTTTTATGATTGCCTGAGCCCTTCTATATGCCTTAACTTCTTCCACAGTGGCCTCAAGGTATGCCACCAAGTTCCCACACAGTTATATGTTGCAATTTGTTTCTTTCCTTATTTATTATTCTTTTAAGAAATGAAGGTTTCTAGCTATGTTGTTAAAGGTATTTATTTATTTTAAGAATATTTACATTCAGACGGCTTCATGAATTATTGGCTGACTTCATGAATTAAACACTGTTCTAGAGTTCCCACAATCCCCACCACGTTTCAACACTTCATGAAATTGTGTCTGCGTGTAGTGTAGTGTAGAAGTTTAAAACTATTGAGTGCATTATTTCTCACTATTCGTTGAGAATAGAGATTTATGAACTTATGCTTTGGTATGGTTAAGAGCAAGTTCAGTTTTCAATGCCAAGGAAACTTAGGTTTATTTCCAGCAGCTAGTTTATTTCCTGTGGTTATATGAAATAATCTTTATTTGTTTTTTTTTCTTTTTCGGTTCCAATATTGTAGCTTTGAGAACAACCATCGACTCGAAGGCCCAGAGTTGTTGGGGCTTGCAAGTTATGACACAAGCTGCTCATGATGAAGAAAGAAGACGGAATCTCGACTCTGCTTTGAATTAGATATGTACGTGTGCATTTTGAGATCACCAAGGGGCATTTACTTGTGCATTTTGAGATCACCAAGGGGACTAATTATGGTTGGCATTTGAGTTAAATGTGTCTAGAATTGATTTGTGTGTTATTTTTGTTTTTGTGCCAAATTTGCATATGCTATGTCTCTTTATATCTAAATGCATATCCTAATTCTTCTTATTATGTTTTTCTTCTTTTTGTTCTCACTTGATATGCTGAGGTTTGGTTGCATATGGTTCACCAATTAATGACTTCTTGTTATCTAATTAGATTGATTGACAAATTAGATTTTCTTGTTCACCAATATGATTTCGTAAATTTGCATATTGGTTCATTTGAAGTGACAACATATCTTATGCAAATTTAGTACCTTGCACTTTTTAAGCTTATGTTCATATTTTGTGTTTACATACTATGTGTTTTTTTTTTCCAATATAGAGCTAGAAGGAAGGACACGTACACCCAAATGGAATTGGATGAGGTGTGAGAAGAATTGGCAAGTCATGTCCTAGAATGGCTTTTTGATTAAGCTAAACATTCCTTCATTTTACATGTCTTTCTAGCTAGTATTTTGCTTATGCATAGACAAGTATGGATAATTTGTGGTGTAGGGCTGGTAAATTTGTGATTTGTATGTGACAAGTATGGATCATTCAAGTATTTTGCTTATATATATATAGACAATTATGGATATATTTAAATTACATGCCTTTCTTAAATACTATTACAGTAACTAAGTAAAGTTTGATGTGAAACAAGCAAAATACCTACCCTTTCCTTGCATAAATGATGCCTATTGTTTATAACAACTTCAGTTTTCCAGAAATAACTGAAGTTGAAAGATAAAAACAACAACCAGACATCTATTATCACTGATGCCTAAAACGAGAAGTAGCATCAACATTTATGTAACCACCAACACTATTGGAGGCTTTTCACGTCCGCAAAATAAAAAAAGCGATGATGTATAACATAATTCACAACACCATTATTTGTTTCTATGATGTTGTAATTGACAATATGCATCAGCATAGTAGATATCACTGATGCTGTTATACCTCTTTAGCCTCATCCCTTTTAAAACTACTGATGATGTTAGACCTCTTTAGCCTCCTACCTTTTGAAACTACTGATGTTGTTTCGGGTTTAGGCGTCAGAAGTCAACCTTTTTTTGGCACTCGGAAATCATTTAGGCATCGGAGATTACCAGATATCCGATGTAGTAAGCGATAAACAGCGACGGAGAATATCCGTTGCCTATTACATAGGAATAGGCAACAGGCTTGAATACCACGGTATTTATGTGTAATAGGCAACGGATTTTATCCGTTGCTAAAGCCCTTTTTTGACATAGTGAAAACACCAACCACTCCATGTAAGGAACGAACTGGGTGCGAACTTGAATTGTCTAATTTCTTTCACCTATTGATTTCGGATCGATTCCAAAACCTGGGCAACATCAAAATGAGGTGGGAGGAGTCATTTGCTTAGTTTGGAGTGAAATCCAATAGCTAGAACTAAGCAAAACACCAACCACTCCATCTAAGGAACGAACTGGGTGCGAACTTGAATTGTCCAATTTCTTACACCCATTGATTTCGGATCGATTCCAAAACTTGGGCAACATCATAATAAGGTGGGAGGAGTCTTTTATTGTGTTTGGAGTGAAATCCAATAGCTAGAACTAAGCAAAACACCAACCACTCCATGTAAGGAACGAACTGGGTGCGAACTTGAATTGTCCAATTTCTTACACCTATTGATTTCGGATCGATTCCAAAACTTGGGCAACTTCATAATAAGGTGGGAGGAGTCGTTTATTGTGTTTGGAGTGAAATCCAATCGCTAGAACTACTGAAAACACCAACCACTCCATGTAAGGAACGAACAGGGTGCGAACTTGAATTGTCCAATTTCGTACACCTATTGATTTCGTATCGATTCCAAAACTTGGGCAACATCATAATAAGGTGGAAGGAGTCATTTGGTGAGTTTGGAGTGAAATCCAATCGCTAGAACTATTGAAAACACCAACCACTCCATGTAAGGAACGAACAGGGTGCGAACTTGAATTGTCCAATTTCTTTCACCTATTGATTTCGGATGGATTCGAAAACTTGGGCAACTTCATAATGAGGTGGGAGGAGTCATTTGCTTAGTTTGGAGTGAAATCCAATAGCTAGAACTAAGCAAAACACCAACCACTCCATCTAAGGAACGAACTGGGTGCGAACTTGAATTGTCCAATTTCTTACACCTATTGATTTCAGATCGATTCCAAAACTTGGGCAACATCATAATAAGGTGGAAGGAGTCATTTGGTGAGTTTGGAGTGAAATCCAATCGCTAGAACTATTGAAAACACCAACCACTCCATGTAAGGAACGAACAGGGTGCGAACTTGAATTGTCCAATTTCTTTCACCTATTGATTTCGGATGGATTCGAAAACTTGGGCAACTTCATAATGAGGTGGGAGGAGTCATTTGCTTAGTTTGGAGTGAAATCCAATACCTAGAACTAAGCAAAACACCAACCACTCCATATAAGGAACGAACAGGGTGCGAACTTGAATTGTCCAATTTCTTACACCTATTGATTTCGGATCGATTCCAAAACTTGGGCAACATCATAATAAGGTGGGAAGAGTCTTTTATTGTGTTTGGAGTGAAATCCAATACCTAGAACTAAGCAAAACACCAACCACTCCATGTAAGGAACGAACTGGGTGCGAACTTGAATTGTCCAATTTCTTACACCTATTGATTTCGGATCGATTCCAAAACTTGGGCAACATCATAATAACGTGGAAGGAGTCATTTGGTGAGTTTGGAGTGAAATTCAATAGCTAAAACTAAGCAAAACACCAACCACTCCATGTAAGGAACGAACTGGGTGCGAACTTGAATTGTCCAATTCTTACACCTATTGATTTCATATCAATTCCAAAACTTGGGCAACATCACAATAAGGTGGAAGGAGTCATTTGGTGAGTTTGGAGTGAAATCCAATCGCTAGAACTATTGAAAACCCCAACCACTCCATGTAAGGAACGAACAGGGTGCGAACTTGAATTGTCCAATTTCTTTCACCTATTGATTTCGGATGGATTCGAAAACTTGGGCAACATCATAATGAGGTGGGAGGAGTCATTTGCTTAGTTTGGAGTGAAATCCAATACCTAGAACTAAGCAAAACACCAACCACTCCATATAAGGAACGAACAGGGTGCGAACTTGAATTGTCCAATTTCTTACACCTATTGATTTCGGATCGATTCCAAAACTTGGGCAACATCATAATAAGGTGGGAGGAGTCTTTTATTGTGTTTGGAGTGAAATCCAATAGCTAGAACTAAGCAAAACACCAACCACTCCATGTAAGGAACGAACTGGGTGCGAACTTGAACTGTCCAATTTCGCACACCTATTGATTTCGTATCGATTCCAAAACTTGGGCAACATAATAATAAGGTGGAAGGAGTCATTTGGTGAGTTTGGAGTGAAATCCAATCGCTAGAACTACTGAAAACACCAACCACTCCATGTATGGAACGAACAGGGTGCGAACTTGAATTGTCCAATTTCTTACACCTATTGATTTCGGATCGATTCCAAAACTTGGGCAACATCATAATAAGGTGGGAGGAGTCATTTATTTTGTTTGGAGTGCAATCCAATAGCTAGAACTAAGCAAAACACCAACCACTCCATGTAAGGAACGAACTGGGTGCGAACTTGAATTGTCCAATTTCTTACACCTATTGATTTCGGATCAATTCCAAAACTTGGGCAACATCATAATAAGGTGGGAGGAGTCATTTATTTTGTTTGGAGTGCAATCCAATAGCTAGAACTAAGCAAAACACCAACCACTCCATGTAAGGAACGAACTGGGTGCGAACTTGAATTGTCCAATTTCTTGCACCTATTGATTTCGGATCGATTCCAAAACTTGGGCAACATCATAATAAGGTGGAAGGAGTCATTTGGTGAGTTTGGAGTGAAATCCAATCGCTAGAACTACTGAAAACACCAACCACTCCATGTAAGGAACGAATAGGGTGCGAACTTGAATTGTCCAATTTCTTACACCTATTGATTTCGGATCGATTCCAAAACTTGGGCAACATCATAATAAGGTGGGAGGAGTCATATGGTGAGTTTGGAGTGAAATCATATTGCTAGAACTAAGCAAAACACCAACCACTCCATGTAAGGAACGAACTGGGTGCGAACTTGAATTGTCCAATTTCTTACACCTACTGATTTCGGATCGATTCCAAAACTTGGGCAACATTATAATAAGGAGGGAGGAGTCTTTTATTGTGTTTGGAGTGAAATCCAATAGCTAGAACTAATCAAAACACCAACCACTCCAGGTAAGGAACGAACTGGGTGCGAACTTGAATTGTCCAATTTCTTTCACCCACTGATTTCGTATCGATTCCAAAACTTTGGCAACATCATAAAAAGGAGGGAAGAGTCTTTTATTGTGTTTGGAGTGAAATCCAATAGCTAGCACGAAGCAAAACACCAACCACTCCATGTAAGGAACGAACTGGGTGCGAACTTGAATTGTCCAATTTCTTACACCTATTGATTTCGGATCGATTCCAAAACATGGGCAACTTCATAATAAGGTGGGAGGAGTCTTTTATTGTGTTTGGAGTGAAATCGAATAGCTAGAACTAAGCAAAACACCAACCACTCCATGTAAGGAACGAACTGGGTGCGAACTTGAATTGTCCAATTTCTTACACCTATTGATTTCGGATCGATTCCAAAACTTGGGCAACGTCATAATAAGGTGGGAGGAGTCTTTTATTGTGTTTGGAGTGAAATCCAATAGCTAGAACTAAGCAAAACACCAACCACTCCATGTAAGGAACGAACTAGGTGCGAACTTGAATTGTCCAATTTCTTACACCTATTGATTTCGGATCGATTCCAAAACTTGGGCAACTTCATAATAAGGTGGGAGGAGTCTTTTATTGTGTTTGGAGTGAAATCGAATAGCTAGAACTAAGCAAAACACCAACCACTCCGTGTAAGGAACGAACTGGGTGCGAACTTGAATTGTCCAATTTCTTACACCTATTGATTTTGGATCGATTCCAAAACTTGGGCAACATCATAATAAGGTGGGAGGAGTCATTTATTGTGTTTGGAGTGCAATCCAATAGCTAGAACTAAGCAAAACACCAACCACTCCATGTAAGGAACGAACTGGGTGCGAACTTGAATTGTCCAATTTCTTTCACCCACTGATTTCGGATCGATTCCAAAACTTCGGCAACATCATAAAAAGGAGGGAGGAGTCTTTTATTGTGTTTGGAGTGAAATCCAATAGCTAGCACGAAGCAAAACACCAACCACTCCATGTAAGGAACGAACTGGGTGCGAACTTGAATTGTCCAATTTCTTACACCTATTGATTTCGGATCGATTCCAAAACTTGGGCAACATCATAATAAGGTGGGAGGAGTCTGTTATTGTGTTTGGAGTGAAATCCAATAGCTAGAACTAAGCAAAACACCAACCACTCCATGTAAGGAACGAACTGGGTGCGAATTTGAATTGTCCAATTTCTTACACCTATTGATTTCGGATCAATTCCAAAACTTGGGCAACATCATAATAAGGTGGAAGGAGTCATTTGGTGAGTTTGGTGTGAAATTCAATAGCTAGAACTAAGCAAAACACCAACCACTCCATGTAAGGAACGAACTGGGTGCGAACTTGAATTGTCCAATTCTTACACCTATTGATTTCAGATCAATTCCAAAACTTGGGCAACATCATAATAAGGTGGAAGGAGTCATTTGGTGAGTTTGGAGTGAAATCCAATCGCTAGAACTATTGAAAACCCCAACCACTCCATGTAAGTAACGAACAGGGTGCGAACTTGAATTGTCCAATTTCTTTCACCTATTGATTTCGGATGGATTCGAAAACTTGGGCAACATCATAATGAGGTGGGAGGAGTCATTTGCTTAGTTTGGAGTGAAATCCAATACCTAGAACTAAGCAAAACACCAACCACTCCATATAAGGAACGAACAGGGTGCGAACTTGAATTGTCCAATTTCTTACACCTATTGATTTCGGATCGATTCCAAAACTTGGGCAACATCATAATAAGGTGGGAGGAGTCTTTTATTGTGTTTGGAGTGAAATCCAATAGCTAGAACTAAGCAAAACACCAACCACTCCATGTAAGGAACGAACTGGGTGCGAACTTGAATTGTCCAATTCTTACACCTATTGATTTCAGATCAATTCCAAAACTTGGGCAACATCATAATAAGGTGGAAGGAGTCATTTGGAGAGTTTGGAGTGAAATCCAATCGCTAGAACTATTGAAAACACCAACCACTCCATGTAAGGAACGAATAGGGTGCGAACTTGAATTGTCCAATTTCTTACACCTATTGATTTCGGATCGAATCCAAAACTTGGGCAACATCATAATAAGGTGGGAGGAGTCATTTATTGTGTTTGGAGTGCAAACCAATACCTAGAACTAAGCAAAAAACCAACCACTCCATGTAAGGAACGAACTGGGTGCGAACTTGAATTGTCCAATTTCTTACACCTATTGATTTCGGATCGATTCCAAAACTTGGGCAACATCATAATAAGGTGGAAGGAGTCATTTGGTGAGTTTGGAGTGAAATCCAATCGCTAGAACTATTGAAAACACCAACCACTCCATGTAAGGAACAAACAGGATGCGAACTTGAATTGTCCAATTTCTTACACCTATTGATTTCGGATCGATTCCAAAACTTGGGCAACATCATAATAAGGTGGAAGGAGTCATTAGGTGAGTTTGGAGTGAAATCCAATCGCAAGAACTATTGAAAACACCAACCACTCCATGTAAGGAACGAACAGGGTGCGAACTTGAATTGTCCAATTTCTTACACCTATTGATTTCGGATCGATTCCAAAACTTGGGCAACATCATAATAAGGTGGGAGGAGTCATTTATTGTGTTTGGAGTGCAAACCAATTGCTACAACTAAGCAAAACACCAACCACTCCATGTAAGGAACGAACTGGGTGCGAACTTGAATTGTCCAATTTCTTACACCTATTGATTTCGGATCGATTCCAAAACTTGGGCAACATCATAACAAGGTGGAAGGAGTCATTTGGTGAGTTTGGAGTGAAATCCAATCGCTAGAACTATTGAAAACACCAACCACTCCATGTAAGGAACAAACAGGATGCGAACTTGAATTGTCCAATTTCTTACACCTATTGATTTTGGATCGATTCCAAAACTTGGGCAACGTCATAATAAGGTGGGAGGAGTCATTTATTGTGTTTGGAGTGCAATCCAATAGCTAGAACTAAGCAAAACACCAACCACTCCATGTAAGGAATGAACTGGGTGCGAACTTGAATTGTCCAATTTCTTACACCTATTGATTTCGGATCGATTCCAAAACTTGGGCAACATCATAATAAGGTGGGAGGAGTCTTTTATTGTGTTTGGAGTGAAATCCAATAGCTAGAACTAAGCAAAACACCAACCACTCCATGTAAGGAACGAACTGGGTGCGAACTTGAATTGTCCAATTTCTTACACCTATTGATTTCGGATCGATTCCAAAACTTGGGCAACATCATAATAAGGTGGAAGGAGTCATTTGGTGAGTTTGGAGTGAAATTCAATAGCTAGAACTAAGCAAAACACCAACCACTCCATGTAAGGAACGAACTGGGTGCGAACTTGAATTGTCCAATTCTTACACCTATTGATTTCAGATCGATTCCAAAACTTGGGCAACATCATAATAAGGTGGGAGGAGTCATTTATTGTGTTTGGAGTGCAATCCAATAGCTAGAACTAAGCAAAACACCAACCACTCCATGTAAGGAACGAACTGGGTGCGAACTTGAATTGTCCAATTTCTTACACCTATTGATTTCGGATCGATTCCAAAACTTGGGCAACATCATAATAAGGTGGGAGGAGTCTTTTATTGTGTTTGGAGTGAAATCCAATAGCTAGAACTAAGCAAAACACCAACCACTCCATGTAAGGAACGAACTGGGTGCGAACTTGAATTGTCCAATTTCTTACACCTATTGATTTCGGATCGATTACAAAACTTGGGCAACATCGTAATAAGGTGGAAGGAGTCATTTGGTGAGTTTGGAGTGAAATCCAATCGCTAGAACTATTGAAAACACCAACCACTCCATGTAAGAAACGAACAGGGTGCGAACTTGAATTGTCCAATTTCTAACACCTATTGATTTCGGATCGATTCCAAAACCTGGGCAACATCATAATAAGGTGGGAGGAGTCATTTATTGTGTTTGGAGTGCAATCCAATAGCTAGAACTAAGCAAAACACCAACCACTCCATGTAAGGAACGAACTGGGTGTGAACTTGAATTGTCCAATTTCTTGTACTATTGATTTCGGATCGATTCCAAAACTTGGGCAACATCATAATAAGGTGGAAGGAGTCATTTGGAGAGTTTGGAGTGAAATCCAATCGCTAGAACAATTGAAAACACCAACCACTCCACGTAAGAAACGAACACGGTGCGAACTTGAATTGTCCAATTTCCTACACCTATTGATTTCGGATCGATTCCAAAACTTGGGCAACATCATAATAAGGTGGGAGGAGTCATTTATTGTGTTTGGAGTGCAATCCAATAGCTAGAACTAAGCAAAACACCAACCACTCCATGTAAGGAACGAACTGGGTGCGAACTTGAATTGTCCAATTGCTTACACCTATTGATTTCGGATCGATTCCAAAACTTGGGCAACATCATAATAAGGTGGAAGGAGTCATTTGGTGAGTTTGGAGTGAAATCCAATCGCTAGAACTATTGAAAACACCAACCACTCCATGTAAGGAACAAACAGGATGCGAACTTGAATTGTCCAATTTCTTACACCTATTGATTTCGGATCGATTCCAAAACTTGGGCAACATCATAATAAGGTGGGAGGAGTCATATGGTGAGTTTGGAGTGAAATCATATTGCTAGAACTAAGCAAAACACCAACCACTCCATGTAAGGAACGAACTGGGTGCGAACTTGAATTGTCCAATTTCTTACACCTATTGATTTCGGATCGATTCCAAAACTTGGGCAACATCAGAATAAGGTGGAAGGAGTCATTTGGTGAGTTTGGAGTGAAATCCAATCGCTAGAACTATTGAAAACACCAACCACTCCATGTAAGGAACAAACAGGATGCGAACTTGAATTGTCCAATTTCTTACACCTATTGATTTCGGATCGATTCCAAAACTTGGGCAACATCATAATAAGGTTGAAGGAGTCATTAGGTGAGTTTGGAGTGAAATCCAATCGCTAGAACTATTGAAAACACCAACCACTCCATGTAAGGAACGAACAGGGTGCGAACTTGAATTGTCCAATTTCTTACACCTATTGATTTCAGATCGATTCCAAAACTTGGGCAACATCATAATAAGGTGGGAGGAGTCATTTATTGTGTTTGGACTGCAATCCAATAGCTAGAACTAAGCAAAACACAAACCACTCCATGTAAGGAACGAACTGGGTGCGAACTTGAATTGTCCAATTTCTTACACCTACTGATTTCGGATCGATTCCAAAACTTGGGCAACATCATAATAAGGTGGAAGGAGTCATTTGGTGGGTTTGGAGTGAAATACAATCGCTAGAACTATTGAAAACACCAACCACTCCATGTAAGGAACAAACAGGATGCGAACTTGAATTGTCCAATTTCTTACACCTATTGATTTCGGATCGATTCCAAAACTTGGGCAACATCATAATAAGGTTGAAGGAGTCATTAGGTGAGTTTGGAGTGAAATCCAATCGCTAGAACTATTGAAAACACCAACCACTCCATGTAAGGAACGAACAGGGTGCGAACTTGAATTGTCCAATTTCTTACACCTATTGATTTCAGATCGATTCCAAAACTTGGGCAACATCATAATAAGGTGGGAGGAGTCATTTATTGTGTTTGGAGTGCAATCCAATAGCTAGAACTAAGCAAAACACCAACCACTCCATGTAAGGAGCGAACTGGGTGCGAACTTGAATTGTCCAATTTCTTACACCTATTGATTTCGGATCGATTCCAAAACTTGGGCAACATCATAATAAGGTGGGAGGAGTCATTTATTGTGTTTGGAGTGCAATCCAATAGCTAGAACTAAGCAAAACACCAACCACTCCATGTAAGGAACGAACTGGGTGCGAACTTGAATTGTCCAATTTCTTACACCTATTGATTTCGGATCGATTCCAAAACTTGGGCAACATCATAATAAGGTGGAAGGAGTCATTTGGTGAGTTTGGAGTGAAATCCAATCGCTAGAACTATTGAAAACACCAACCACTCCATGTAAGAAACGAACACGGTGCGAACTTGAATTGTCCAATTTCCTACACCTATTGATTTCGGATCGATTCCAAAACTTGGGCAACATCATAATAAGGTGGGAGGAGTCATTTATTGTGTTTGGAGTGCAATCCAATAGCTAGAACTAAGCAAAACACCAATCACTCCATGTAAGGAACGAACTGGGTGCGAACTTGAATTGTCCAATTTCGCACACCTATTGATTTCGTATCGATTCCAAAACTTGGGCAACATCATAATAAGGTGGGGGGAGTCTTTTATTGTGTTTGGAGTGAAATCCAATAGCTAGAACTAAGCAAAACACCAACCACTCCATGTAAGGAACGAACTGGGTGCGAACTTGAATTGTCCAATTTCTTACACCTATTGATTTCGGATCGATTCCAAAACTTGGGCAACATCATAATAAGGTGGAAGGAGTCATTTGGTGAGTTTGGAGTGAAATCCAATCGCTAGAACTATTGAAAACACTAACCACTCCATGTAAGGAACAAACAGGATGCGAACTTGAATTGTCCAATTTCTTACACCTATTGATTTCGGATCGATTCCAAAACTTGGGCAACTTCATAATAAGGTGGGAGGAGTCTTTTATTGTGTTTGGAGTGAAATCCAATAGCTAGAACTAAGCAAAACACCAACCACTCCATGTAAGGAACGAACTGGGTGCGAACTTGAATTGTCCAATTTCTTACACCTATTGATTTCGGATCGATTCCAAAACTTGGGCAACATCATAATAAGGTGGGAGGAGTCTTTTATTGTGGTTGGAGTGAAATCCAATAGCTAGAACTAAGCAAAACACCAACCACTCCATGTAAGGAACGAACTGGGTGCGAACTTGAATTGTCCAATTTCTTTCACCTATTGATTTCGGATGGATTCGAAAACTTGGGCAACATCATAATGAGGTGAGAGGAGTCATTTGCTTAGTTTGGAGTGAAATCCAATCGCTAGAACTATTGAAAACACCAACCACTCCATGTAAGGAACGAACTGGGTGCAAACTTGAATTGTCCAATTTCTTACACCTATTGATTTCGGATCGATTCCAAAACTTGGGCAACATCATAATAAGGTGGAAGGAGTCATTTGGTGAGTTTGGAGTGAAATCCAATTGCTACAACTGTTGAAAACACCAACCACTCCATGTAAGGAACGAAAAGGGTGCGAACTTGAATTGTCCAATTTCTTACACCTATTGATTTCGGATCGATTCCGAAACTTGGGCAACATCATAATAAGGTGGGAGGTGTCATTTATTGTGTTTGGAGTGCAATCCAATAGCTAGAACTAAGCAAAACACCAACCACTCCATGTAAGGAACGAACTGGGTGCGAACTTGAATTGTCCAATTTCTTACACCTATTGATTTCGGATCGATTCCAAAATATGGGCAACATCATAATAAGGTGGAAGGAGTCATTAGGTGAGTTTGGAGTGAAATCCAATCGCTAGAACTCTTGAAAACACCAACCACTCCATGTAAGAAACGAACAGGGTGCGAACTTGAATTGTCCAATTTCTTACACCTATTGATTTCGGATCGATTCCAAAACTTGGGCAACATCATAATAAGGTGGGAGGAGTCATCTATTGTGTTTGGAGTGCAATCCAATAGCTAGAACTAAGCAAAACACCAACCACTCCACGTAAGGAACGAACTGGGTGCGAACTTGAATTGTCCAATTTCTTACACCTATTGATTTCGGATCGATTCCGAAACTTGGGCAACATCATTATAAGTTGGGAGGAGTCATTTGGTGAGTTTGGAGTGAAATCCAATCGCTAGAACTATTGAAAACACCAACCACTCCATGTAAGGAACAAACAGGATGCGAACTTGAATTGTCCAATTTCTTACACCTATTGATTTCGGATCGATTCCAAAACTTGGGCAACATCATAATAAGGTGGGAGGAGTCATTTGGTGAGTTTGGAGTGAAATCCAATAGCTAGAACTAAGCAAAACACCAACCACTCCTTGTAAGGAACGAACTGGGTGCGAACTTGAATTGTCCAATTTCTTACACCTATTGATTTCGGATCGATTCCAAAACTTGGGCAACATCATAATAAGGTGGGAGGAGTCATTTGGTGAGTTTGGAGTGAAATCCAATAGCTAGAACTAAGCAAAACACCAACCACTCCATGTAAGGAATGAACTGGGTGCGAACTTGAATTTTTCAATTTCTTACACCTACTGATTTCGGATCGATTCCAAAACTTGGGCAAAATCATAATAAGGTGGGAGGAGTCATTTGGTGAGATTGGAGTGAAATCCAATCGCTAGAACTATTGAAAACACCAACCACTCCATGTAAGGAACAAACAGGATGCGAACTTGAATTGTCCAATTTCTTACACCTATTGATTTCGGATCGATTCCAAAACTTGGGCAACATCATAATAAGGTGGGAGGAGTCATTTGGTGAGTTTGGAGTGAAATCCAATAGCTAGAACTAAGCAAAACACCAACCACTCCATGTAAGGAACGAACTGGGTGCGAACTTGAATTGTCCAATTTCTTACACCTATTGATTTCGGATCGATTCCAAAACTTGGGCAACATCATAATAAGGTGGGAGGAGTCATTTGGTGAGTTTGGAGTGAAACCCAATTGCTAGAACTAAGCAAAACACCAACCACTACATGTAAGGAATGAACTGGGTGCGAACTTGAATTTTTCAATTTCTTACACCTATTGATTTCGGATCGATTCCAAAACTTGGGCAACATCATAATAAGGTGGGAGGAGTCATTTGGTGAGTTTGGAGTGAAATCCAATCGCTAGAACTATTGAAAACACCAACCACTCCATGTATGGAATGAACAGGGTGCGAACTTGAATTATCCAATTTCTTACACCTATTGATTTCGAATCGATTCCAAAACTTGGGCAACATCATAATAACGTGGGAGGAGTCATTTATTGTGTTTGGAGTGCAATCCAATAGCTAGAACTAAGCAAAACACCAACCACTCCATGTAAGGAACGAACTGGGTGCGAACTTGAATTGTCCAATTTCTTACACCTATTGACTTCGGATCGTTTCCATAACTTGGGCAACATCATAATAAGGTGGGAGGAGTCATTTATTGTGTTTGGAGTGCAATCCAATAGCTAGAACAAAGCAAAACACCAACCACTCCATGTAAGGAACGAACTGGGTGCGAACTTGAATTGTCCAATTTCTTACACCTATTGATTTCGGATCGATTCCGAAACTTGGGCAACATCATTAGAAGTTGGGAGGAGTCATTCGGTGAGTTTGGAGTGAAATCCAATCGCTAGAACTATTGAAAACACCAACCACTCCATGTATGGAATGAACAGGGTGCGAACTTGAATTGTCCAATTTCTTACACCTATTGATTTCGAATCGATTCCAAAACTTGGGCAACATCATAATAACGTGGGAGGAGTCATTTATTGTGTTTGGAGTGCAATCCAATAGTTAGAACTAAGCAAAACACCAACCACTCCATGTAAGGAACGAACTGGGGGCGAACTTGAATTGTCCAATTTCTTACACCTATTGACTTCGGATCGATTCCAAAACATGGGCAACATCATAATAAGGTGGGAGGAGTCATTTGGTGAGTTTGGAGTGAAATCCAATAGCTAGAACTAAGCAAAACACCAACCACTCCATGTAAGGAACGAACAGGGTGCGAACTTAAATTGTCCAATTTCTTTCACCTATTGATTTTGGATCGATTCCAAAACTTGGGCAACATCATAATGAGGTGGCAGGAGTCATTTACTTAGTTTGGAGTGAAATCCGATAGCTAGAACTAAGCAAAACACCAACCACTCCATGTAAGGAACGAACTGGGTGCGAACTTGAATTGTCCAATTTCTTACACCTATTGATTTCGGATCGATTCCAAAACTTGGGCAACTTCATAATAAGGTGGGAGGAGTCATTTGGTGAGTTTGGAGTGAAATCCAATTGCTAGAACTAAGCAAAACACCAAATACTCCATGTAAGGAACGAACTGGGTGCGAACTTGAATTGTCCAATTTCTTACACGTATTGATTTCGGATCGATTCCAAAACTTGGGCAACATCATAATAAGGAGGGAGGAGTCTTTTATTGTGTTCGGTGTGAAATCCAATAGCTAGAACTAATCAAAACACCAACCACTCCATGTAAGGAACGAACTGGGTGCGAACTTGAATTGTCCAATTTCTTTCACCCACTGATTTTGGATCGATTCCAAAACTTCGGCAACATCATAATAAGGAGGGAGGAGTCTTTATTGTGTTTGGAGTGAAATCCAATAGCTAGAACTAAGCAAAACACCAACCACTCCATGTAAGGAACGAACAGGGTGCGAACTTGAATTGTCCAATTTCTTACACCTATTGATTTCGGATCGATTCCAAAACTTGGGCAACATCATAATGAGGTGGGAGGAGTCATTTGCTTAGTTTGGAGTGAAATCCAATAGCTAGAACTAAGCAAAACACCAACCACTCCATGTAAGGAATGAACTGGGTGCGAACTTGAATCGTCCAATTTCTTATACCTATTAATTTCGGATCGATTCCAAAACTTGGGCAACATCGTAATAAGGTGGGAGGAGTCATTTTGTGAGTTTCGAGTGAAATCCAATTGCTAGAACTAAGCAAAACACCAACCACTCCATGTAAGGAACGAACTGGGTGCGAACTTGAATTCTCCAATTTCTTACACCTATTGATTTCGGATCGATTCCAAAACTTGGGCAACATCATAATAAGGTGGGAGGAGTCATTTGGTGAGTTTGGAGTGAAATCCAATTGCTAGAACTAAGCAAAACACCAACCACTCCATGTAAGGAATGAACTGGGTGCGAAGTTGAATTTTTCAATTTCTTACACCTATTGATTTTGGATCGATTCCAAAACTTGGGCAACATCATAATAAGGTGGGAGGAGTCATTTGGTGAGTTTGGAGTGAAATCCAATCGCTAGAACTATTGAAAACACCAACCACTCCATGTAAGGAACGAACTGGGTGCGAACTTGAATTGTCCAATTTCTTACACCTATTGATTTCGGATCGATTCCAAAACTTGGGCAACATCATAATAAGGTGGAAGGAGTCATTTGGTGTGTTTGGAGTGAAATCCAATCGCTAGAACTATTGAAAACACCAACCACTCCATGTAAGAAACGAACAGGGTGCGAACTTGAATTGTCCAATTTCCTACACCTATTGATTTCGGATCGATTCCAAAAATTGGGCAACAGCATAATAAGGTGGGAGGAGTCATTTATTGTGTTTGGAGTGCAATCCAATTGCTAGAACTAAGCAAAACACCAACCACTCCATGTAAGGAACGAA
Organism: Prunus yedoensis; assembly: GCA_005406145.1. Lineage (NCBI taxonomy): Eukaryota > Viridiplantae > Streptophyta > Magnoliopsida > Rosales > Rosaceae > Prunus > Prunus yedoensis. The sequence goes on from BJCG01002819.1 coordinate 44,149, forward strand.
CTGGGTGCGAACCTGAATTGTCCAATTTCTTACACCTATTGATTTCGGATCGATTCCAAAACTTGGGCAACATCATAATAAGGTGGAAGGAGTCATTTGGTGAGTTTGGAGTGAAATCCAATCGCTAGAACTATTGAAAACACCAACCACTCCATGTAAGGAACAAACAGGATGCGAACTTGAATTGTCCAATTTCTTACAACTATTGATTTCGGATCGATTCCAAAACTTGGGCAACATCATAATAAGGTGGGAGAAGTCATTTGGTGAGTTTGGAGTGAAATCCAATAGCTAGAACTAAGCAAAACACCAACCACTCCTTGTAAGGAACGAACTGGGTGCGAACTTGAATTGTCCAATTTCTTACACCTATTGATTTCGGATCGATTCCAAAACTTGGGCAACATCATAATAAGGTGGAAGGAGTCATTAGGTGAGTTTGGAGTGAAATCCAATCGCTAGAACTATTGAAAACACCAACCACTCCATGTAAGGAACGAACAGGGTGCGAACTTGAATTGTCCAATTTCTTACACCTGTTGATTTCGGATCGATTCCAAAACTTGGGCAACATCATAGTAAGGTGGGAGGAGTCATTTATTGTGTTTGAAGAGCAATCCAATAGCTAGAACTAAGCAAAACACCAACCACTCCATGTAAGGAACGAACTGGGTGCGAACTTGAATTGTCCAATTTCTTTCACCTATTGATTTCGGATCGATTCCAAAACTTGGGCAACATCATAATAAGGTGGGAGGAGTCATTTGGTGAGTTTGGAATGAAATCCAATAGCTAGAACTAAGCAAAACACCAACCACTTCATGTAAGGAACGAACTGGGTGCGAACTTGAATTGTCCAATATCTTACACCTATTAATTTCGGATCGATTTCAAAACTTGGGCAACATCATATTAAGGTGGAAGGAGTCATTTGGTGAGTTTGGAGTGAAATCCAGTAGCTAGAACTACTGAAAACACCAACCACTCCATGTAAGGAACGAACAGGGTGCGAACTTGAATTGTCCAATTTCTTACACCAATTGATTTCGGATCGATTCCAAAACTTGGACAACATCATAATAAGGTGGGAGGAGTCATTTATTGTGTTTGGAGTGAAATCCAATAGCTAGAACAAAGCAAAACACCAACCACTCCATGTATAGAACGAACTGGGTGCGAACTTGAATTGTCCAATTTCTTACACCTATTGATTTCGGATCGATTCCAAAACTTGGGAAACATCATAATGAGGAGGGAGGAGTCATTTGGTGAGTTTGGAGTGAAATTCAATAGCTAGAACTAAGCAAAACACCAACCACTCCATGTAAGGAACGAACAGGGTGCGAACTTGAATTGTCCAATTTCTTTCACCTATTGATTTCGGATCGATTCCAAAACTTGGCCAACATCATAATGAGGAGGGAGGAGTCATTTGCTTAGTTTGTAGTGAAATCCAATAGATAGAACTAAGCAAAACACCAACCACTCCATGTAGGGAACGAACTGGGTGCGAACTTGAATTGTCCAATTTCTTACACCTATTGATTTCGGATCGATTCCAAAACTTGGGCAACATCATAATTAGGTGGGAGGAGTCTTTTATTGTGTTTGGAGTGAAATCCAACAGCTAGAACTAAGCAAAACACCAACCACTCCATGTAAGGAACGAACTGGGTGCGAACTTGAATTGTCCAATTTCTTTCACCTATTGATTTCGGATCGATTCCAAAACTTGGGCAACATCATAATTAGGTGGGAGGAGTCTTTTATTGTGTTTGGAGTGAAATCCAACAGCTAGAACTAAGCAAAACACCAACCACTCCATGTAAGGAACGAACTGGGTGCGAACTTGAATTGTCCAATTTCTTTCACCTATTGATTTCGGATCGATTCCAAAACTTGGGCAACATCATATTGAGGTGGGAGGAGTCATTTGCTTAGTTTGGAGTGAAATCCAATCGCTAGAACTAAGCAAAACACCAACCACTCCATGTAAGGAACGAACTGGGTGCGAACTTGAATTGTCCAATTTCTTTCACCTATTGATTTCGGATCGATTCCAAAACTTGGGCAACATCATAATAAGGTGGGAGGAGTCTTTTATTGTGTTTGGAGTGAAATCCAATAGCTAGAACTAAGCAAAACACCAACCGCTCCATGTAAGGAACGAACTGGGTGCGAACTTGAATTGTCCAATTTCTTTCACCTATTGATTTCGGATCGATTCCAAAACTTGGGCAACATCATAATGAGGTGGGAGGAGTCATTTGCTTAGTTTGGAGTGAAATCCAATAGCTAGAACTAAGCAAAACACCAACCACTCCATGTAAGGAATGAACTGGGTGCGAACTTGAATCGTCCAATTTCTTATACCTATTAATTTCGGATCGATTCCAAAACTTGGGCAACATCGTAATAAGGTGGGAGGAGTCATTTTGTGAGTTTGGAGTGAAATCCAATTGCTAGAACTAAGCAAAACACCAACCACTCCATGTAAGGAACGAACTGGGTGCGAACTTGAATTCTCCAATTTCTTACACCTATTGATTTCGGATCGATTCCAAAACTTGGGCAACATCATAATAAGGTGGGAGGAGTCATTTGGTGAGTTTGGAGTGAAATCCAATTGCTAGAACTAAGCAAAACACCAACCACTCCATGTAAGGAATGAACTGGGTGCGAAGTTGAATTTTTCAATTTCTTACACCTATTGATTTTGGATCGATTCCAAAACTTGGGCAACATCATAATAAGGTGGGAGGAGTCATTTGGTGAGTTTGGAGTGAAATCCAATCGCTAGAACTATTGAAAACACCAACCACTCCATGTAAGGAACGAACTGGGTGCGAACTTGAATTGTCCAATTTCTTACACCTATTGATTTCGGATCGATTCCAAAACTTGGGCAACATCATAATAAGGTGGAAGGAGTCATTTGGTGTGTTTGGAGTGAAATCCAATCGCTAGAACTATTGAAAACACCAACCACTCCATGTAAGAAACGAACAGGGTGCGAACTTGAATTGTCCAATTTCCTACACCTATTGATTTCGGATCGATTCCAAAAATTGGGCAACAGCATAATAAGGTGGGAGGAGTCATTTATTGTGTTTGGAGTGCAATCCAATTGCTAGAACTAAGCAAAACACCAACCACTCCATGTAAGGAACGAACTGGGTGCGAACCTGAATTGTCCAATTTCTTACACCTATTGATTTCGGATCGATTCCAAAACTTGGGCAACATCATAATAAGGTGGAAGGAGTCATTTGGTGAGTTTGGAGTGAAATCCAATCGCTAGAACTATTGAAAACACCAACCACTCCATGTAAGGAACAAACAGGATGCGAACTTGAATTGTCCAATTTCTTACAACTATTGATTTCGGATCGATTCCAAAACTTGGGCAACATCATAATAAGGTGGGAGAAGTCATTTGGTGAGTTTGGAGTGAAATCCAATAGCTAGAACTAAGCAAAACACCAACCACTCCTTGTAAGGAACGAACTGGGTGCGAACTTGAATTGTCCAATTTCTTACACCTATTGATTTCGGATCGATTCCAAAACTTGGGCAACATCATAATAAGGTGGAAGGAGTCATTAGGTGAGTTTGGAGTGAAATCCAATCGCTAGAACTATTGAAAACACCAACCACTCCATGTAAGGAACGAACAGGGTGCGAACTTGAATTGTCCAATTTCTTACACCTGTTGATTTCGGATCGATTCCAAAACTTGGGCAACATCATAGTAAGGTGGGAGGAGTCATTTATTGTGTTTGAAGAGCAATCCAATAGCTAGAACTAAGCAAAACACCAACCACTCCATGTAAGGAACGAACTGGGTGCGAACTTGAATTGTCCAATTTCTTTCACCTATTGATTTCGGATCGATTCCAAAACTTGGGCAACATCATAATAAGGTGGGAGGAGTCATTTGGTGAGTTTGGAATGAAATCCAATAGCTAGAACTAAGCAAAACACCAACCACTTCATGTAAGGAACGAACTGGGTGCGAACTTGAATTGTCCAATATCTTACACCTATTAATTTCGGATCGATTTCAAAACTTGGGCAACATCATATTAAGGTGGAAGGAGTCATTTGGTGAGTTTGGAGTGAAATCCAGTAGCTAGAACTACTGAAAACACAACCACTCCATGTAAGGAACGAACAGGGTGCGAACTTGAATTGTCCAATTTCTTACACCTATTGATTTCGGATCGATTCCAAAACTTGGACAACATCATAATAAGGTGGGAGGAGTCATTTATTGTGTTTGGAGTGAAATCCAATAGCTAGAACAAAGCAAAACACCAACCACTCCATGTATAGAACGAACTGGGTGCGAACTTGAATTGTCCAATTTCTTACACCTATTGATTTCGGATCGATTCCAAAACTGGGGAAACATCATAATGAGGAGGGAGGAGTCATTTGGTGAGTTTGGAGTGAAATTCAATAGCTAGAACTAAGCAAAACACCAACCACTCCATGTAAGGAACGAACAGGGTGCGAACTTGAATTGTCCAATTTCTTTCACCTATTGATTTCGGATCGATTCCAAAACTTGGCCAACATCATAATGAGGAGGGAGGAGTCATTTGCTTAGTTTTAGTGAAATCCAATAGATAGAACTAAGCAAAACAACCCAACCACTCCATGTAGGGAACGAACTGGGTGCGAACTGAATTGTCCAATTTCTTACACCTATTGATTCGGATCGATTCCAAAACTTGGGCAACATCATAATTAGGTGGGAGGAGTCTTTTATTGTGTTTGGAGTGAAATCCAACAGCTAGAACTAAGCAAAAACACCAACCACTCCATGTAAGGAACGAACTGGGTGCGAACTTGAATTGTCCAATTTCTTTCACCTATTGATGTTCGGATCGATTCCAAACTTGGGCACATCATAATTAGGTGGGAGGAGTCTTTTATTGTGTTTGGAGTGAAATCCAACAGCTAGAACTAAGCAAACACCAACCACTCCATGTAAGGAACGAACTGGGTGCGAACTTGAATTGTCCCAATTTCTTTCACCTATTGATTCGGATCGATT
>BJCG01002820.1:0-48126 GCA_005406145.1 Prunus yedoensis
AGTTCGTTCCTTACATGGAGTGGTTGGTGTTTGCTTAGTTCTAGCTATTGGATTTCACTCCAAACACATAAATGACTCCTCCCACCTTATTATGATGTTGCCCAAGTTTTGGAATCGATCCGAAATCAATAGGTGTAAGAAATTGGACAATTCAAGTTCGCACCCAGTTCGTTCCTTACATGGAGTGGTTGGTGTTTTGCTTAGTTCTAGCTATTGGATTTCACTCCAAACTCACCAAATGACTCCTCCCACCTTATTATGATGTTGCCCAAGTTTGGAATCGATCCGAAATCAATAGGTGTAAGAAATTGGACAATTCAAGTTCGCACCCTGTTCGTTCCTTACATGGAGTGGTTGGTGTTTTCATAGTTCTAGCGATTGGATTTCACTCCAAACTCAAATGACTCCTTCCACCTTATTATGATGTTGCCCAAGTTTTGGAATCGATCCGAAATCAATAGGTGTAAGAAATTGGACAATTCAAGTTCGCACCCAGTTCGTTCCTTACATGGAGTGGTTGGTGTTTTGCTTAGTTCTAGCTATTGGATTTCACTCCAAACTCACCAAATGACTCCTCCCACCTTATTATGATGTTGCCCAAGTTTTGGAATCGATCCGAAATCAATAGGTGTAAGAAATTGGACAATTCAAGTTCGCACCCAGTTCGTTCCTTACATGGAGTGGTTGGTGTTTTCTAGTTCTAGCATTGGATTTCACTCCAAACTCACAAATGACTCCTTCCACCTTATTATGATGTTGCCCAAGTTTTGGAATCGATCCGAAATCAATAGGTGTAAGAAATTGGACAATTCAAGTTCGCACCCAGTTCGTTCCTTACTGGAGTGGTTGGTGTTTTGCTTAGTTCTAGCTATTGGATTTCACTCCAAACTCACCAAATGACTCCTCCCACCTTATTATGATGTTGCCCAAGTTTTGGAATCGATCCGAAATCAATAGGTGTAAGAAATTGGACAATTCAAGTTCGCACCCTGTTCGTTCCTTACATGGAGTGGTTGGTGTTTTGCTTAGTTCTAGCGATTGGATTTCACTCCAAACTCACAAATGACTCCTCCCATTATTATGATGTTGCCCAAGTTTTGGAATCGATCCGAAATCAATAGGTGTAAGAAATTGGACAATTCAAGTTCGCACCCAGTTCGTTCCTTACATGGAGTGGTTGGTGTTTTGCTTAGTTCTAGCTATTGGATTTCACTCCAAACACATAAATGACTCCTCCCACCTTATTATGATGTTGCCCAAGTTTTGGAATCGATCCGAAATCAATAGGTGTAAGAAATTGGACAATTCAAGTTCGCACCCAGTTCGTTCCTTACATGGAGTGGTTGGTGTTTTGCTTAGTTCTAGCTATTGGATTTCACTCCAAACACAAATGACTCCTCCCACCTTATTATGATGTTGCCCAAGTTTTGGAATCGATCCGAAATCAATAGGTGTAAGAAATTGGACAATTCAAGTTCGCACCCAGTTCGTTCCTTACATGGAGTGGTTGGTGTTTGCTAGTTCTAGCTATTGGATTTCACTCCAAACTCACCAAATGACTCCTCCCACCTTATTATGATGTTGCCCAAGTTTTGGAATCGATCCGAAATCAATAGGTGTAAGAAATTGGACAATTCAAGTTCGCACCCAGTTCGTTCCTTACATGGAGTGGTTGGTGTTTTGCTTAGTTCTAGCTATTGGATTTCACTCCAAACACAAATGACTCCTCCACCTTATTATGATGTTGCCCAAGTTTTGGAATCGATCCGAAATCAATAGGTGTAAGAAATTGGACAATTCAAGTTCGCACCCAGTTCGTTCCTTACATGGAGTGGTTGGTGTTTGCTTAGTTCTAGCTATTGGATTTCACTCCAAACTCACCAAATGACTCCTCCCACCTTATTATGATGTTGTCCCAAGATTTTAGAATCGATCCAAATCAATAGGTGTAAGAAATTGGACAATTCAAGTTCGCACCCTGTTCGTTCCTTACGTGGAGTGTTGGTGTTTTCAATAGTTTCTAGCGATTGGTTTTCACTCCAAACTCACCAAATGAACTCCTTCCACCTTATTATGGTGTTGCACAAAGTTTTGGAATCGATCCGAAATCAATAGGTGTAAGAAATTGGACAATTGAAGTTCGCACCCAGTTCGTTCCTACGTGGAAGTGGTTGGTGTTTTCAATAGTTCTAGCGATTGGTTTTCACTCCAAACTCACCACATGACTCCTTCACCTTATTATGATGTTGCCCAAGTTTTGAATCGATCCGAAATCAATAGGTGTAAGAAATTGGACAATTCAAGTCGCACCCAGTTCGTTCCTTACGTGGAGTGGTTGGTGTTTTCAATAGTTCTAGCGTTTGGTTTTTCACTCCAAACTCACCAAATGACTCCTTCCACCTTATTATGATGTTGCCCAGTTTTGGAATCCATCCGAAATCAATAGGTGTAAGAAATTGGACAATTCAAGTTCGCACCCAGTTCGTTCCTTACGTGGAGTGGTTGGTGTTTTGCTTAGTTCTAGCTATTGGATATCACCCCTAACTAAGCAAATGACTCCTCCCACCTCATATGATGTTGCCCAAGTTTTGGAATCGATCCGAACTCAATAGGTGAAAGAAGAAATTGGACAATTCAAGTTCGCATCCTGTTCGTTCCTTAAATGGAGTGGTTGGTGTTTTCAATAGTTCTAGCGATTGGATTTCACTCCAAACTCACAAATGACTCCTCCCAATATTATGATGGTTGCCCCAAGTTTTGGAATCGATCCGAAATCAATAGGTGTAAGAATTGGACAATTCAAGTTCGCACCCAGTTCGTTCCTTACATGGAGTGGTTGGTGTTTTGCTTAGTTCTAGCTATTGGATTCACTCCAACACAATAAATGACTCCTCCCAACTTATTATGATGTTGCCCAAGTTTGGAATCGATCCGAAATCAATAGGTGTAAGAAATTGGACAATTCAAGTTCGCACCCAGTTCGTCTTACATGGAGTGGTTGGTGTTTTGCTTAGTTCTAGCTATTGGATTTCACTCAAAACACAATAAATGACTCCTCCCTCCTTATTATGATGTTGCCCAAGTTTTGAATCGATCCGAAATCAATAGGTGTAAGAATTTGACAATTCAAGTTCGCACCAGTTCGTTCTTACATGGAGTGGTTGGTGTTTTGCTTAGTTCTAGCTATTGGATTTCACTCCAAACTCCCCAAATGACTCCTCCACCTTATTATGATGTTGTCCGAGTTTTGGAATCGATCCGAAATCAATAGGTGTAAGAAATTGAACAATTCAAGTTCGCACCCAGTTCGTTCCTTACATGGAGTGTTTGGTGTTTTGCTTAGTTCTAGCTATTGGATTTTCACTCCAAACACAATAAATGACTCCTCCCACCTTATTATGATGTGCCCAAGTTTTGGAATCGATCCGAAATCAATAGGTGTAAGAAATTGGACAATTCAAGTTCGCACCCAGTTCGTTCCTTACATGGAGTGGTTGGTGTTTTGCTTAGTTCTAGCTATTGGATTTCACTCCAAACTCACCAAATGACTCCTCCCACCTTATTATGATGTTGACCAAATTTTGGAATCGATCCGAATAAATAGGTGTAAGAAATTAGACAATTCAAGTTCGCACCCAGTTCGTTCCTTACATGGAGTGGTGGTGTTTTGCTTAGTTCTAGCTATTGGATTTCACTCCAAACACAATAAATGACTCCTCCCACCTTATTATGATGTTGCCCAAGTTTTGGAATCGATCCGAAATCAATAGGTGTAAGAAATTGGACAATTCAAGTTCGCACCCAGTTCGTTCCTTACGTGGAGTGGTTGGTGTTTTCAATAGTTCTAGCGATTGGTTTTCACTCCAAACTCACCAAATGACTCCTTCCACCTTATTATGATGTTGCCCATGTTTTGGAATCGATCCGAAATCAATAGGTGTAAGAAATTGGACAATTCAAGTTCGCACCCAGTTCGTTCCTTACATGGAGTGGTTGGTGTTTTGCTTAATTCTAGCTATTGGATTTCACTCCAAACACAATAAATGACTCCTCCCACCTTATTATGTTGTTGCCCAAGTTTTGGAATCGATCCGAATCAATAGGTGTAAGAAATTGGACAATTCAAGTTCGCACCCAGTTCGTTCCTTACGTGGAGTGGTTGGTGTTTTCAATAGTTCTAGCGATTGGTTTTCACTCCAAACTCACCAAATGACTCCTTCCACCTTATTATGATGTTGCCCAAGTTTTGGAATCGATCCGAAATCAATAGGTGTAAGAAATTGGACAATTCAAGTTCGCACCCAGTTCGTTCCTTACGTGGAGTGGTTGGTGTTTTCAATAGTTCTAGCGATTGGTTTTCACTCCAAACTCACCAAATGACTCCTTCCACCTTATTATGATGTTGCCCAAGTTTTGGAATCGATCCGAAATCAATAGGTGTAAGAAATTGGACAATTCAAGTTCGCACCCAGTTCGTTCCTTACATGGAGTGGTTGGTGTTTTGCTTAGTTCTAGCTATTGAATTTCACTCCAAACTCACCAAATGACTCCTCCCACCTTATTATGATGTTGCCCAAGTTTTGGAATCGATCCGAAATCAATAGGTGTAAGAAATTGGACAATTCAAGTTCGCACCCAGTTCGTTCCTTACGTGGAGTGGTTGGTGTTTTCAACAGTTCTAGCTATTGGATTTCACTCCAAACTCACCAAATGACTCCTTCCACCTTATTATGATGTTGCCCAAGTTTTGGAATCGATCCGAAATCAATAGGTGTAAGAAATTAGACAATTCAAGTTCGCACCCAGTTCGTTCCTTACATGGAGTGGTTGGTGTTTTGCTTAGTTCTAGCTATTGGATTTCCCTCCAAACACAATAAATGACTCCTCCCACCTTATTATGATGTTGCCCAAGTTTTGGAATCGATCCGAAATCAATAGGTGTAAGAAATTGGACAATTCAAGTTCGCACCCAGTTCGTTCCTTACATGGATTGGTTGGTGTTTTGCTTAGTTCTAGCTATTGGATTTCACTCCAAACACAGTAAATGACTCCTCCCACCTTATTATGATGTTGCCCAAGTTTTGGAATCGATCCGAAATCAATAGGTGTAAGAAATTGGACAATTCAAGTTCGCACCCTATTCGTTCCTTACATTGAGTGGTTGGTGTTTTGCTTAGTTCTAGCTATTGGATTTCACTCCAACTCACCAAATGACTCCTCCCACCTTATTATGATGTTGCCCAAGTTTTGGAATCGATCCGAAATCAATAGGTGTATGAAATTGGACAATTCAAGTTCGCACCCAGTTCGATCCTTACGTGCAGTGGTTGGTGTTTTGCTTAGTTCTAGCTATTGGATTTCACTCCAAACACAGTAAATGACTCCTCCCACCTTATTATGATGTTGCCCAAGTTTTGGAATCGATCCGAAATCAATAGGTGTAAGAAATTGGACAATTCAAGTTCGCACCCTATTCGTTCCTTACATTGAGTGGTTGGTGTTTTGCTTAGTTCTAGCCATTGGATTTCACTCCAAACTCACCAAATGACTCCTCCCACCTTATTATGACGTTGCCCAAGTTTTGGAATCGATCCGAAATCAATAGGTGTAAGAAATTGGACAATTCAAGTTCGCACCCAGTTCGATCCTTACATGGAGTGGTTGGTGTTTTGCTTAGTTCTAGCTGTTGGATTTCACTCCAAACACAAGAAATGACTCCTCCCACCTTATTATGATGTTGCCCAAGTTTTGGAATCGATCCGAAATCAATAGGTGTAAGAAATTGTACAATTCAAGTTCGCACCCAGTTCGTTCCTTACATGGAGTGGTTGGTGTTTTGCTTAGTTCTAGCTATTGGATTTCACTCCAAACACAGTAAATGACTCCTCCCACCTTATTATGATGTTGCCCAAGTTTTGGAATCGATCCGAAATCAATAGGTGTAAGAAATTGGACAATTCAAGTTCGCACCCTATTCGTTCCTTACATTGAGTGGTTGGTGTTTTGCTTAGTTCTAGCTATTGGATTTCACTCCAAACTCACCAAATGACTCCTCCCACCTTATTATGATGTTGCCCAAGTGTTGGAATCGATCCGAAATCAATAGGTGTAAGAAATTGGACAATTCAAGTTCGCACCCAGTTCGATCCTTACGTGCAGTGGTTGGTGTTTTGCTTAGTTCTAGCCATTGGATTTCACTCCAAACACAGTAAATGACTCCTCCCACCTTATTATGATGTTGCCCAAGTTTTGGAATCGATCCGAAATCAATAGGTGTAAGAAATTGGTCAATTCAAGTTCGCACCCTGTTTGTTCCTTACATGGAGTGGTTGGTGTTTTCAATAGTTCTAGCGATTGGATTTCACTCCAAACTCCCCAAATGACTCTTTCCACCTTATTATGATGTTGCCCAAGTTTTGGAATCGATCCGAAATCAATAGGTGAAAGAAATTGGACAATTCAAGTTCGCATCCTGTTCGTTCCTTACATGGAGTGGTTGGTGTTTTCAATAGTTCTAGCGATTGGATTTCACTCCAAACTCACCAAATGACTCCTCCCAATTATTATGATGTTGCCCAAGTTTTGGAAACGATCCGAAATCAATAGGTGTAAGAAATTGGACAATTCAAGTTCGCACCCAGTTCGTTCCTTACATGGAGTGGTTGGTGTTTTGCTTAGTTCTAGCTATTGGATTTCACTCCAAACACAGTAAATGAATCCTCCCACCTTATTATGATGTTGCCCAAGTTTTGGAATCGATCCGAAATCAATAGGTGTAAGAAATTGGACAATTCATGTTCGCACCCAGTTCGTTCCTTACATGGAGTGGTCGGTGTTTTGCTTAGTTCTAGCTATTGGATTTCACTCCAAACTCACCAAATGACTCCTCCCACCTTATTATGATGTTGTCCAAGTTTTGGAATCGATCCGAAATCAATAGGTGTAAGAAATTGGACAATTCAAGTTCGCACCCAGTTCGTTCCTTATGTGGATTGGTTGGTGTTTTGCTTAGTTCTAGCTGTTGGATTTCACTCCAAACTCACCAAATGACTCCTCCCACCTTATTATGATGTGTCCAAGTTTTGGAATCGATCCGAAATCAATAGGTGTAAGAAATTGGACAATTCAAGTTCGCACCCAGTTCGTTCCTTATGTGGATTGGTTGGTGTTTTCAATAGTTCTAGCGATTGGTTTTCACTCCAAACTCACCAAATGACCCCTTCCACCTTATTATGATGTTGCCCAAGTTTTGGAATCGATCCGAAATCAATAGGTGTAAGAAATTGGACAATTCAAGTTCGCACCCAGTTCGTTCCTTACGTGGAGTGGTTGGTGTTTTCAATAGTTCTAGCGATTGGTTTTCACTCCAAACTCACCAAATGACTCCTTCCACCTTATTATGATGTTGCCCAAGTTTTGGAATCGATCCGAAATCAATAGGTGTAAGAAATTGGACAATTCAAGTTCGCACCCAGTTCGTTCCTTATGTGGATTGGTTGGTGTTTTGCTTAGTTCTAGCTGTTGGATTTGATTCCAAACTCACCAAATGACTCCTCCCACCTTATTATGATGTTGTCCAAGTTTTGGAATCGATCCGAAATCAATAGGTGTAAGAAATTGGACAATTCAAGTTCGCACCCAGTTCGTTCCTTACGTGGAGTGGTTGGTGTTTTCAACAGTTCTAGCTATTGGATTTCACTCCAAACTCACCAAATGACTCCTTCCACCTTATTATGATGTTGCCCAAGTTTTGGAATCGATCCGAAATCAATAGGTGTAAGAAATTTGACAATTCAAGTTCGCACCCAGTTCGTTCCTTACGTGGAGTGGTTGGTGTTTTCAACAGTTCTAGCTATTGGATTTCACTCCAAACTCACCAAATGACTCCTTCCACCTTATTATGATGTTGCCCAAGTTTTGGAATCGATCCGAAATCAATAGGTGTAAGAAATTTGACAATTCAAGTTCGCACCCAGTTCGTTCCTTACAAGGAGTGGTTGGTGTTTTGCTTAGTTCTAGCTATTGGATTTCACTCCAAACTCACCAAATGACTCCTCCCACCTTATTATGATGTTGCCCAAGTTTTGGAATCGATCCGAAATCAATACGTGTAAGAAATTGGACAATTCAAGTTCGCACCCAGTTCGATCCTTACATGGAGTGGTTGGTGTTTTGCTTAGTTCTAGCTGTTGGATTTCACTCCAAACACAATAAATGACTCCTCCCACCTTATTATGATGTTGCCCAAGTTTTGGAATCGATCCGAAATCAATAGGTGTAAGAAATTGGACAATTCAAGTTCGCACCCAGTTCGTTCCTTACATGGAGTGGTTGGTGTTTTGCTTAGTTCTAGCTATTGGATTTCACTCCAAACACAGTAAATGACTCCTCCCACCTTATTATGATGTTGCCCAAGTTTTGGAATCGATCCGAAATCAATAGGTGTAAGAAATTGGACAATTCAAGTTCGCACCCTATTCGTTCCTTACATTGAGTGGTTGGTGTTTTGCTTAGTTCTAGCCATTGGATTTCACTCCAAACTCACCAAATGACTCCTCCCACCTTATTATGATGTTGCCCAAGTTTTGGAATCGATCCGAAATCAATAGGTGTAAGAAATTGGACAATTCAAGTTCGCACCCAGTTCGATCCTTACGTGCAGTGGTTGGTGTTTTGCTTAGTTCTAGCTATTGGATTTCACTCCAAACACAGTAAATGACTCCTCCCACCTTATTATGATGTTGCCCAAGTTTTGGAATCGATCTGAAATCAATAGGTGTAAGAAATTGGTCAATTCAAGTTCGCACCCTGTTTGTTCCTTACATGGAGTGGTTGGTGTTTTCAATAGTTCTAGCGATTGGATTTCACTCCAAACTCCCCAAATGACTCTTTCCACCTTATTATGATGTTGCCCAAGTTTTGGAATCGATCCGAAATCAATAGGTGAAAGAAATTGGACAATTCAAGTTCGCATCCTGTTCGTTCCTTACATGGAGTGGTTGGTGTTTTCAATAGTTCTAGCGATTGGATTTCACTCCAAACTCACCAAATGACTCCTCCCAATTATTATGATGTTGCCCAAGTTTTGGAAACGATCCGAAATCAATAGGTGTAAGAAATTAGACAATTCAAGTTCGCACCCAGTTCGTTCCTTACATGGAGTGGTTGGTGTTTTGCTTAGTTCTAGCTATTGGATTTCACTCCAAACACAATAAATGACTCCTCCCAACTTATTATGATGTTGCCCAAGTTTTGGAATCGATCCGAAATCAATAGGTGTAAGAAATTGGACAATTCAAGTTCGCACCCAGTTCGTTCCTTACATGGAGTGGTTGGTGTTTTGCTTAGTTCTAGCTATTGGATTTCACTCCAAACTCACCAAATGACTCCTCCCACCTTATTATGATGTTGTCCAAGATTTAGAATCGATCCAAAATCAATAGGTGTAAGAAATTGGACAATTCAAGTTCGCACCCTGTTCGTTCCTTACGTGGAGTGGTTGGTGTTTTCAATAGTTCTAGCGATTGGTTTTCACTCCAAACTCACCAAATGACTCCTTCCACCTTATTATGGTGTTGCCCAAGTTTTGGAATCGATCCGAAATCAATAGGTGTAAGAAATTGGACAATTCAAGTTCGCACCCAGTTCGTTCCTTACGTGGAGTGGTTGGTGTTTTCAATAGTTCTAGCGATTGGTTTTCACTCCAAACTCACCAAATGACTCCTTCCACCTTATTATGATGTTGCCCAAGTTTTGGAATCGATCCGAAATCAATAGGTGTAAGAAATTGGACAATTCAAGTTCGCACCCAGTTCGTTCCTTACGTGGAGTGGTTGGTGTTTTCAATAGTTCTAGCGATTGGTTTTCACTCCAAACTCACCAAATGACTCCTTCCACCTTATTATGATGTTGCCCAAGTTTTGGAATCGATCCGAAATCAATAGGAGTAAGAAATTGGACAATTCAAGTTCGCACCCAGTTCGTTCCTTACATGGAGTGGTTGGTGTTTTGCTTAATTCTAGCTATTGGATTTCACTCCAAACACAGTAAATGACTCCTCCCACCTTATTATGATGTTGCCCAAGTTTTGGAATCGATCCGAAATCAATAGGTGTAAGAAATTGGACAATTCAAGTTCGCACCCTATTCGTTCCTTACATTGAGTGGTTCGTGTTTTGCTTAGTTCTAGCTATTGGATTTCACTCCAAACTCACCAAATGACTCCTCCCACCTTATTATGATGTTGCCCAAGTTTTGGAATCGATCCGAAATCAATAGGTGTAAGAAATTGGACAATTCAAGTTCGCACCCAGTTCGATCCTTACGTGCAGTGGTTGGTGTTTTGCTTAGTTCTAGCTATTGGATTTCACTCCAAACACAGTAAATGACTCCTCCCACCTTATTATGATGTTGCCCAAGTTTTGGAATCGATCCGAAATCAATAGGTGTAAGAAATTGGACAATTCAAGTTCGCACCCTGTTCGTTCCTTACATGGAGTGGTTGGTGTTTTGCTTAGTTCTAGGTATTGGATTTCATTCCAAACTAAGCAAATGACTCCTCCCACATCATTATGATGTTGCCCAAGTTTTGGAATCGATCCGAAATCAATAGGTGTAAGAAATTGGACAATTCAAGTTCGCACCCAGTTCGATCCTTACATGGAGTGGTTGGTGTTTTGCTTAGTTCTAGCTGTTGGATTTCACTCCAAACACAATAAATGACTCCTCCCACCTTATTATGATGTTGCCCAAGTTTTGGAATCGATCCGAAATCAATAGGTGTAAGAAATTGGACAATTCAAGTTCGCACCCTGTTCGTTCCTTACATTGAGTGGTTGGTGTTTTGCTTAGTTCTAGCTATTGGATTTCACTCCAAACTCACCAAATGACTCCTCCCACCTTATTATGATGTTGCCCAAGTTTTGGAATCGATCCGAAATCAATAGGTGTAAGAAATTGGTCAATTCAAGTTCGCACCCAGTTCGATCCTTACATGGAGTGGTTGGTGTTTTGCTTAGTTCTAGCTGTTGGATTTCACTCCAAACACAATAAATGACTCCTCCCACCTTATTATGATGTTGCCCAAGTTTTGGAATCGATCCGAAATCAATAGGTGTAAGAAATTGGACAATTCAAGTTCGCACCCAGCTCGTTCCTTACATGGAGTGGTTGGTGTTTTGCTTAGTTCTAGCTATTGGATTTCACTCCAAACTCTCCAAATGACTCCTCCAACCTTATTATGATGTTGTCCAAGTTTTGGAATCGATCCGAAATCAATAGGTGTAAGAAATTGGACAATTCAAGTTCGCATCCTGTTTGTTCCTTACATGGAGTGGTGGGTGTTTTCAATAGTTCTAGCGATTGGATTTCACTCCAAACTCATCAAATGACTCCTTCCACCTTATTATGATGTTGCCCAAGTTTTGGAATCGATCCGAAATCAATAGGTGTAAGAAATTGGACAATTCAAGTTCGCACCCTGTTCGTTCCTTACATGGAGTGGTTGGTGTTTTGCTTAGTTCTAGCTATTGGATTTCACTCCAAACTCACCAAATGACTCCTCCCACCTTATTATGATGTTGCCCAAGTTTTGGAATCGATCCGAAATCAATAGGTGTAAGAAATTGGACAATTCAAGTTCGCACCCAGTTCGATCCTTACATGGAGTGGTTGGTGTTTTGCTTAGTTCTAGCTGTTGGATTTCACTCCAAACACAATAAATGACTCCTCCCACCTTATTATGATGTTGTCCAAGTTTTGGAATCGATCCGAAATCAATAGGTGTAAGAAATTGGACAATTCAAGTTCGCATCCTGTTTGTTCCTTACATGGAGTGGTGGGTGTTTTCAATAGTTCTAGCGATTGGATTTCACTCCAAACTCATCAAATGACTCCTTCCACCTTATTATGATGTTGCCCAAGTTTTGGAATCGATCCGAAATCAATAGGTGTAAGAAATTGGACAATTCAAGTTCGCACCAAGTTCGTTCCTTACATGGAGTGGTTGGTGTTTTCAATTGTTCTAGCGATTGGATTTCACTCCAAACTAAGCAAATGACTCCTCCCACCACATTATGATGTTGCCCAAGTTTTGGAATCGATCCGAAATCAATAGGTGAAAGAAATTGGACAATTCAAGTTCGCACCCTGTTCGTTCCTTACATGGAGTGGTTGGTGTTTTCAATAGTTCTAGCGATTGGATTTCACTCCAAACTCACCAAATGACTCCTTCCACCTTATTATGATGTTGCCCAAGTTTTGAAATCGATCCGAAATCAATAGGTGTAAGAAATTGGAAAATTCAAGTTCGCACCCAGTTCGTTCCTTACATGGAGTGGTTGGTGTTTTGCTTAGTTCTAGCTACTGGATTTCACTCCAAACTCACCAAATGACTCCTCCCACCTTATTTTGATGTTGCCTAAGTTTTGGAATAGATCCGAAATCAATAGGTATAAGAAATTGGACAATTCAAGTTCGCATCCTGTTTGTTCCTTACATGGAGTGGTGGGTGTTTTCAATAGTTCTACTAGCGATTGGATTTCACTCCAAACTCATCAAATGACTCCTTCCACCTTATTATGATGTTGCCCAAGTTTTGGAATCGATCCGAAATCAATAGGTGTAAGAAATTGGACAATTCAAGTTCGCACCCAGTTCGTTCCTTACATGGAGTGGTTGGTGTTTTGCTCAGTTCTAGCTATTGGATTGCACTCCAAACACAGTAAATGACTCCTCCCACCTTATTATGATGTTGCCAAAGTTTTGGAATCGATCCGAAATCAATAGGTGTAAGAAATTGGACAATTCAAGTTCGCACCCTGTTCGTTCCTTACATGGAGTGGTTGGTGTTTTGCTTAGTTCTAGGTATTGGATTTCACTCCAAACTAAGCAAATGACTCCGCCCACATCATTATGATGTTGCCCAAGTTTTGGAATCGATCCGAAATCAATAGGTGAAAGAAATTGGACAATTCAAGTTCGCACCCTGTTCGTTCCTTACATGGAGTGGTTGGTGTTTTGCTTAGTTCTAGCTATTGGATTGCACTCCGAACACAATAAATGACTCCTCCCACCTTAGTATGATGTTGCCCAAGTTTTGGAATCGATCCGAAATCAATAGGTGTAAGAAATTGGACAATTCAAGTTCGCACCCTGTTCGTTCCTTACATGGAGTGGTTGGTGTTTTCAATTGTTCTAGCGATTGGATTTCACTCCAAACTCACCAAATGTCTCCTTCCACCTTATTATGATGTTGCCCAAGTTTTGGAATCGATCCTAAATCCATAGGTGTAAGAAATTGGACAATTCAAGTTCGCACCCAGTTCGTTCCTTACATGGAGTGGTTGGTGTTTTGCTTAGTTCTAGCTATTGAATTTCACTCCAAACACTATAAATGACTCCTCCCACCTTATTATGATGTTGCCCAAGTTTTTAAATCGATCCGAAATCAATAGGTGTAAGAAATTGGACAATTCAAGTTCGCACCCTGTTCGTTCCTTACATGGAGTGGTTGGTGTTTTGCTTAGTTCTAGCTATTGGATTTCACTCCAAACTCACCAAATGACTCCTCCCACCTTATTATGATGTTGCCCAAGTTTTGGAATCGATCCGAAATCAATAGGTGAAAGAAATTGGACAATTCAAGTTCGCACCCTGTTCGTTCCTTACATGGAGTGGTTGGTGTTTTCAATAGTTCTAGCGATTGGATTTCACTCCAAACTCACCAAATGACTCCTTCCACCTTATTATGATGTTGCCCAAGTTTTGAAATCGATCCGAAATCAATAGGTGTAAGAAATTGGAAAATTCAAGTTCGCACCCAGTTCGTTCCTTACATGGAGTGGTTGGTGTTTTGCTTAGTTCTAGCTACTGGATTTCACTCCAAACTCACCAAATGACTCCTCCCACCTTATTTTGATGTTGCCTAAGTTTTGGAATAGATCCGAAATCAATAGGTATAAGAAATTGGACAATTCAAGTTCGCATCCTGTTTGTTCCTTACATGGAGTGGTGGGTGTTTTCAATAGTTCTAGCGATTGGATTTCACTCCAAACTCATCAAATGACTCCTTCCACCTTATTATGATGTTGCCCAAGTTTTGGAATCGATCCGAAATCAATAGGTGTAAGAAATTGGACAATTCAAGTTCGCACCCTGTTCGTTCCTTACATGGAGTGGTTGGTGTTTTGCTTAGTTCTAGCTATTGGATTTCACTCCAAACTCACCAAATGACTCCTCCCACCTTATTATGATGTTGCCCAAGTTTTGGAATCGATCCGAAATCAATAGGTGTAAGAAATTGGACAATTCAAGTTCGCACCCAGTTCGTTCCTTACATGGAGTGGTTGGTGTTTTCAATTGTTCTAGCGATTGGATTTCACTCCAAACTAAGCAAATGACTCCTCCCACCACATTATGATGTTGCCCAAGTTTTGGAATCGATCCGAAATCAATAGGTGAAAGAAATTGGACAATTCAAGTTCGCACCCTGTTCGTTCCTTACATGGAGTGGTTGGTGTTTTCAATAGTTCTAGCGATTGGATTTCACTCCAAACTCACCAAATGACTCCTTCCACCTTATTATGATGTTGCCCAAGTTTTGAAATCGATCCGAAATCAATAGGTGTAAGAAATTGGAAAATTCAAGTTCGCACCCAGTTCGTTCCTTACATGGAGTGGTTGGTGTTTTGCTTAGTTCTAGCTACTGGATTTCACTCCAAACTCACCAAATGACTCCTCCCACCTTATTTTGATGTTGCCTAAGTTTTGGAATAGATCCGAAATCAATAGGTATAAGAAATTGGACAATTCAAGTTCGCATCCTGTTTGTTCCTTACATGGAGTGGTGGGTGTTTTCAATAGTTCTAGCGATTGGATTTCACTCCAAACTCATCAAATGACTCCTTCCACCTTATTATGATGTTGCCCAAGTTTTGGAATCGATCCGAAATCAATAGGTGTAAGAAATTGGACAATTCAAGTTCGCACCCAGTTCGTTCCTTACATGGAGTGGTTGGTGTTTTGCTCAGTTCTAGCTATTGGATTGCACTCCAAACACAGTAAATGACTCCTCCCACCTTATTATGATGTTGCCAAAGTTTTGGAATCGATCCGAAATCAATAGGTGTAAGAAATTGGACAATTCAAGTTCGCACCCTGTTCGTTCCTTACATGGAGTGGTTGGTGTTTTGCTTAGTTCTAGGTATTGGATTTCACTCCAAACTAAGCAAATGACTCCGCCCACATCATTATGATGTTGCCCAAGTTTTGGAATCGATCCGAAATCAATAGGTGAAAGAAATTGGACAATTCAAGTTCGCACCCTGTTCGTTCCTTACATGGAGTGGTTGGTGTTTTGCTTAGTTCTAGCTATTGGATTGCACTCCGAACACAATAAATGACTCCTCCCACCTTAGTATGATGTTGCCCAAGTTTTGGAATCGATCCGAAATCAATAGGTGTAAGAAATTGGACAATTCAAGTTCGCACCCTGTTCGTTCCTTACATGGAGTGGTTGGTGTTTTCAATTGTTCTAGCGATTGGATTTCACTCCAAACTCACCAAATGTCTCCTTCCACCTTATTATGATGTTGCCCAAGTTTTGGAATCGATCCTAAATCCATAGGTGTAAGAAATTGGACAATTCAAGTTCGCACCCAGTTCGTTCCTTACATGGAGTGGTTGGTGTTTTGCTTAGTTCTAGCTATTGAATTTCACTCCAAACACTATAAATGACTCCTCCCACCTTATTATGATGTTGCCCAAGTTTTTAAATCGATCCGAAATCAATAGGTGTAAGAAATTGGACAATTCAAGTTCGCACCCAGTTCGTTCCTTACATGGAGTGGTTGGTGTTTTGCTTAGTTCTAGCTATTGGATTTCACTCCAAACTCACCAAATGACTCCTCCCACCTTATTATGATGTTGCCCAAGTTTTGGAATCAATCCGAAATCAATAGGTGTAAGAAATTGGACAATTCAAGTTCGCACCCAGTTTGTTCCTTACATGGAGTGGTTGGTGTTTTCAATAGTTCTAGCGATTGGATTTCACTCCAAACTCACCAAATGACTCCTTCCACCTTATTATGATGTTGCCCAAGTTTTGGAATCGATCCGAAATCAATAGGTGTAAGAAATTGGACAATTCAAGTTCGCACCCAGTTCGTTCCTTACATGGAGTGGTTGGTGTTTTGCTTAGTTCTAGCTATTGAATTTCACTCCAAACACAATAAATGACTCCTCCCACCTTAATATGATGTTGCCCAAGTTTTTAAATCGATCCGAAATCAATAGGTGTAAGAAATTTGACTATTCAAGTTCGCACCCTGTTCGTTCCTTACATGGAGTGGTTGGTGTTTTCAATTGTTCTAGCGATTGGATTTCACTCCAAACTCACCAAATGTCTCCTTCCACCTTATTATGATGTTGCCCAAGTTTTGGAATCGATCCTAAATCCATAGGTGTAAGAAATTGGACAATTCAAGTTCGCACCCAGTTCGTTCCTTACTTGGAGTGGTTGGTGTTTTGCTTAGTTCTAGCTATTGGATTTCACTCCAAACACAATAAATGACTCCTCCCACCTTATTATGATGTTGTCCAAGTTTTGGAATCGATCCGAAATCAGTAGGTGCAAGAAATTGGACAATTCAAGTTCGCACCCAGTTCGTTCCTTACACGGAGTGGTTGGTGTTTTGCTTAGTTCTAGCTATTGGATTTCACCCCAAACTCACCAAATGACTCCTCCCACCTTATTATGATGTTGCCCAAGTTTTGGAATCGATCCGAAATCAATAGGTGTAAGAAATTGGACAATTCAAGTTCGCACCCTGTTCGTTCCTTACATGGAGTGGTTGGTGTTTTGCTTAGTTCTAGCTATTGGATTTCACTCCAAACTCACCAAATGACTCCTCCCACCTTATTATGATGTTACCCAAGTTTTGGAATCGATCCGAAATCAATAGGTTTAAGAAATTGGACAATTCAAGTTCGCACCCAGTTCGTTCCTTACATGGAGTGGTTGGTGTTTTCAATTGTTCTAGCGATTGGATTTCACTCCAAACTAAGCAAATGACTCCTCCCACCACATTATGATGTTGCCCAAGTTTTGGAATCGATCCGAAATCAATAGGTGAAAGAAATTGGACAATTCAAGTTCGCACCCTGTTCGTTCCTTACATGGAGTGGTTGGTGTTTTCAATAGTTCTAGCGATTGGATTTCACTCCAAACTCACCAAATGACTCCTTCCACCTTATTATGATGTTGCCCAAGTTTTGAAATCGATCCGAAATCAATAGGTGTAAGAAATTGGAAAATTCAAGTTCGCACCCAGTTCGTTCCTTACATGGAGTGGTTGGTGTTTTGCTTAGTTCTAGCTACTGGATTTCACTCCAAACTCACCAAATGACTCCTCCCACCTTATTTTGATGTTGCCTAAGTTTTGGAATCGATCCGAAATCAATAGGTGTAAGAAATTGGACAATTCAAGTTCGCACCCAGTTCGTTCCTTACATGGAGTGGTTGGTGTTTTGCTTAGTTCTAGCTATTGGATTGCACTCCAAACACAATAAATGACTCCTCCCACCTTATTATGATGTTGCCCAAGTTTTGGAATCGATCCGAAATCAATAGGTGTAAGAAATTGGACAATTCAAGTTCGCACCCTGTTCGTTCCTTACATGGAGTGGTTGGTGTTTTGCTTAGTTCTAGCTACTGGATTTCACTCCAAACTCACCAAATGACTCCTCCCACCTTATTTTGATGTTGCCTAAGTTTTGGAATAGATCCGAAATCAATAGGTATAAGAAATTGGACAATTCAAGTTCGCATCCTGTTTGTTCCTTACATGGAGTGGTTGGTGTTTTGCTTAGTTCTAGGTATTGGATTTCACTCCAAACTAAGCAAATGACTCCTCCCACATCATTATGATGTTGCCCAAGTTTTGGAATCGATCCGAAATCAATAGGTGTAAGAAATTGGACAATTCAAGTTCGCACCCTGTTCGTTCCTTACATGGAGTGGTTGGTGTTTTGCTTAGTTCTAGGTATTGGATTTCACTCCAAACTAAGCAAATGACTCCTCCCACATCATTATGATGTTGCCCAAGTTTTGGAATCGATCCGAAATCAATAGGTGAAAGAAATTGGACAATTCAAGTTCGCACCCTGTTCGTTCCTTACATGGAGTGGTTGGTGTTTTGCTTAGTTCTAGCTATTGGATTGCACTCCAAACACAATAAATGACTCCTCCCACCTTAGTATGATGTTGCCCAAGTTTTGGAATCGATCCGAAATCAATAGGTGAAAGAAATTGGACAATTCAAGTTCGCACCCTGTTCGTTCCTTACATGGAGTGGTTGGTGTTTTCAATAGTTCTAGCGATTGGATTTCACTCCAAACTCACCAAATGACTCCTTCCACCTTACTATGACGTTGCCCAAGTTTTGAAATCGATCCGAAATCAATAGGTATAAGAAATTGGACAATTCAAGTTCGCATCCTGTTTGTTCCTTACATTGAGTGGTGGGTGTTTTCAATAGTTCTAGCGATTGGATTTCACTCCAAACTCACCAAATGACTCCTTCCACCTTATTATGATGTTGCCCAAGTTTTGGAATCGATCCGAAATCAATAGGTGTAAGAAATTGGACAATTCAAGTTCGCACCCTGTTCGTTCCTTACATGGAGTGGTTGGTGTTTTCAATAGTTCTAGCGATTGGATTTCACTCCAAACTCACCAAATGACTCCTTCCACCATATTACGATGTTGCCCAAGTTTTGGAATCGATCCGAAATCAATAGGTGTAAGAAATTGGACAATTCAAGTTCGCACCCAGTTCGTTCCTTACATGGAGTGGTTGGTGTTTTGCTTAGTTCTAGCTATTGGATTGCACTCCAAACACAATAAATGACTCCTCCCACCTTATTATGATGTTGCCCAAGTTTTGGAATCGATCCGAAATCAATAGGTGTAAGAAATTGGACAATTCAAGTTCGCACCCTGTTCGTTCCTTACATGGAGTGGTTGGTGTTTTCAATAGTTCTAGCGATTGGATTTCACTCCAAACTCACCAAATGACTCCTTCCACCTTATTATGATGTTGCCCAAGTTTTGGAATCGATCCGAAATCAATAGGTGGAAGAAATTGGACAATTCAAGTTCGCACCCAGTTCGTTCCTTACATGGAGTGGTTGGTGTTTTGCTTAGTTCTAGCTATTGGATTGGACTCCAAACACAATAAATGACTCCTCCCACCTTATTATGATGTTGCCCAAGTTTTGGAATCGATCCGAAATCAATAGGTGTAAGAAATTGGACAATTCAAGTTCGCACCCTGTTTGTTCCTTACATGGAGTGGTTGGTGTTTTGCTTAGTTCTAGGTATTGGATTTCACTCCAAACTAAGCAAATGACTCCTCCCACCTCATTATGATGTTGCCCAAGTTTTGGAATCGATCCGGAATCAATAGGTGAAAGAAATTGGACAATTCAAGTTCGCACCCTGTTCGTTCCTTACATGGAGTGGTTGGTGTTTTCAATAGTTCTAGCGATTGGATTTCACTCCAAACTCACCAAATGACTCCTTCCACCATATTATGATGTTACCCAAGTTTTGGAAACGATCCGAAATCAATAGGTGTAAGAAATTGGACAATTCAAGTTCGCACCCAGTTCGTTCCTTACATGGAGTGGTTGGTGTTTTGCTTAGTTCTAGCTACTGGATTTCACTCCAAACTCACCAAATGACTCCTCCCACCTTATTTTGATGTTGCCCAAGTTTTGGAATCGATCCGAAATCAATAGGTATAAGAAATTGGACAATTCAAGTTCGCATCCTGTTTGTTCCTTACATGGAGTGGGGGGTGTTTTCAATAGTTCTAGCGATTGGATTTCACTCCAAACTCACCAAATGACTCCTTCCACCTTATTATGATGTTGCCCAAGTTTTGGAATCGATCCGAAATCAATAGGTGTAAGAAATTGGACAATTCAAGTTCGCACCCTGTTCGTTCCTTACATGGAGTGGTTGGTGTTTTTCTTAGTACTAGGTATTGGATTTCACTCCAAACTAAGCAAATGACTCCTCCCACCTCATTATGATGTTGCCCAAGTTTTGGAATCGATCCGAAATCAATAGGTGAAAGAAATTGGACAATTCAAGTTCGCACCCAGTTCGTTCCTTACATGGAGTGGTTGGTGTTTTGCTTAGTTCTAGCTATTGGATTGCACTCCAAACACAAAAAATGACTCCTCCCACCTTATTATGATGTTGCCCAAGTTTTGGAATCGATCCGAAATCAATAGGTGTAAGAAATTGGACAATTCAAGTTCGCACCCTGTTCGTTCCTTACATGGAGTGGTTGGTGTTTTCAATAGTTCTAGCGATTGGATTTCACTCCAAACTCACCAAATGACTCCTTCCACCTTATTATGATGTTGCCCAAGTTTTGGAATCGATCCGAAATCAATAGGTGGAAGAAATTGGACAATTCAAGTTCGCACCCAGTTCGTTCCTTACATGGAGTGGTTGGTGTTTTGCTTAGTTCTAGCTATTGGATTGGACTCCAAACACAATAAATGACTCCTCCCACCTTATTATGATGTTGCCCAAGTTTTGGAATCGATCCGAAATCAATAGGTGTAAGAAATTGGACAATTCAAGTTCGCACCCTGTTCGTTCCTTACATGGAGTGGTTGGTGTTTTGCTTAGTTCTAGGTATTGGATTTCACTCCAAACTAAGCAAATGACTCCTCCCACCTCATTATGATGTTGCCCAAGTTTTGGAATCGATCCGAAATCAATAGGTGAAAGAAATTGGACAATTCAAGTTCGCACCCTGTTCGTTCCTTACATGGAGTGGTTGGTGTTTTGCTTAGTTCTAGCTATTGGATTGCACTCCAAACACAATAAATGACTCCTCCCACCTTATTATGATGTTGCCCAAGTTTTGGAATCGATCCGAAATCAATAGGTGTAAGAAATTGGACAATTCAAGTTCGCACCCAGTTCGTTCCTTACATGGAGTGGTTGGTGTTTTGCTTAGTTCTAGCTATTGGATTGGACTCCAAACACAATAAATGACTCCTCCCACCTTATTATGATGTTGCCCAAGTTTTGGAATCGATCCGAAATCAATAGGTGTAAGAAATTGGACAATTCAAGTTCGCACCCTGTTCGTTCCTTACATGGAGTGGTTGGTGTTTTCAATAGTTCAAGCGATTGGATTTCACTCCAAACTCACCAAATGACTCCTTCCACCATATTATGATGTTACCCAAGTTTTGGAAACGATCCGAAATCAATAGGTGTAAGAAATTGGACAATTCAAGTTCGCACCCAGTTCGTTCCTTACATGGAGTGGTTGGTGTTTTGCTTAGTTCTAGCTACTGGATTTCACTCCAAACTCACCAAATGTCTCCTCCCACCTTATTTTGATGTTGCCCAAGTTTTGGAATCGATCCGAAATCAATAGGTATAAGAAATTGGACAATTCAAGTTCGCATCCTGTTTGTTCCTTACATGGAGTGGGGGGTGTTTTCAATAGTTCTAGCGATTGGATTTCACTCCAAACTCACCAAATGACTCCTTCCACCTTATTATGATGTTGCCCAAGTTTTGGAATCGATCCGGAATCAATAGGTGAAAGAAATTGGACAATTCAAGTTCGCACCCTGTTCGTTCCTTACATGGAGTGGTTGGTGTTTTCAATAGTTCTAGCGATTGGATTTCACTCCAAACTCACCAAATGACTCCTTCCACCATATTATGATGTTGCCCAAGTTTTGGAAACGATCCGAAATCAATAGGTGTAAGAAATTGGACAATTCAAGTTCGCACCCAGTTCGTTCCTTACATGGAGTGGTTGGTGTTTTGCTTAGTTCTAGCTACTGGATTTCACTCCAAACTCACCAAATGACTCCTCCCACCTTATTTTGATGTTGCCCAAGTTTTGGAATCGATCCGAAATCAATAGTGTTGGACAGATTTTACTCTATCTATTTCTCGCAAGTGCACGAACCAATTATTGTATAGGAATGCAAGCACGAGGTCGTTCCACAGAGACTTTGATGAAAGACACTTAATACTACTACTTAGACTCACAAATAATCTTAAGACTAAACAGAATTTAAATGAGGTTGTGTTGAGTTTGTTTGGAGTAACAACTACAAAAAGGGAAAGCAAATAGCAAGTGACCAGCAAGTAGATGTTTAGAAAATTTAGAGACAAAGGAGACAAGCACTAGGGTTTCAACTTCACCATGACAATCCAATTTCAAGCAACAAGTTAACAATCACCTAAGTTGATTACAATTTCTGGAGTTCGTTCTTTCTTATGTATGATTATCCATATGGTGTTTGGTTTTAATCAAGTACTCAGGAAACACAACTTAGCTATGGTGTTTAGTCTAAGCTATGAATCTGAATCCATTAAGCTTAAGAAGAACACAAAGGAACCAAGTAAACATTTAAACATGGTGTTTGTCCTAAATGCATTACCCACTCATTCACTAATCGGTTCAAGAGTCATATGGTGTTTATGTAAACTTGAACTAGATAACCAACATGCATGTGTTCATAGTGGCCAGTTATTTAAACATGCATAAAGATTCAACTAAGAACAAGTGAATGAGACCAGAAAATTAGAAGTAATTAACAAAGGTTAACATTAACTTGAAAACATGAAATTGTCTTGTCAGGTTACATTGAAACCCTAGCTATGGTAATTAGTTACACTCCATTAATGGAAAATGCATTTGAATCATAATAAACATGGAGAGAGTAAGAAAAACCCGTGAAGAACAAATTATGCTGTTGTAGAGCTTCTCACAACTTCCACCATGTATGCTGCAGCTAGAGATGAAGAGTGGTGTAGATGGTGTGGATTGTATGGATTGTGTTTGGGAGAAGTGTATGAGGATGTGGTTGATGAATGTTTGAGAGGGGATTGTGCTGGGATGAGTGGTCTGCTAGGAATTGGAAGATAGGGATTGTGAATTCCAGGATGTGATTGATGAAAGTGTTTGGAATGGAAGTGGTATTTATAGGGAGAGGGAAATGAGAAATCTGAATTGAATATGGCTAATGCATACAACACTTGTATTAGAAAATCAAAATTGGTTGTTGCACTTCACCAATAAATCCCACCAGCAGCCATAGCTCATCATCAAGTCAGCATGACCAAGCTTCCATTCAGAAACCAATAGCTCATGCCTAGCTCACCATGACCAAGCATGCAATGAGCTCATCTTCCTGTCAGCATGATGGACAACTTCTTGGGCTTACGAATTGGGCTTGGCTGAATCAAATGATGACTTTAAGATGTCCATTTCGAAGTTCAGAATGTCTCTGATCCAACCACACAAGAATTGGCCCAATCCAAGCTCGGATGAAGAAGATAAGTCCGATATGAATTTCTAACTCAGTCTCCAGTTTTTGCACGTTTTTGCACCACTTTGCTTCAAATGCCACAATTGGTACCTAGAGCTCAATGAACTGAATAACAAACACAAAATGGATTAAAAGCACAAGTTTTACCTAAAAACATAACCAAACAATAGGGTAGAGTGTTACAAAATGATACAGAATTATGCATTGATCAAATAGGTATAAGAAATTGGACAATTCAAGTTCGCATCCTGTTTGTTCCTTACATGGAGTGGTGGGTGTTTGCAATAGTTCTAGCGATTGGATTTCACTCCAAACTCACCAAATGACTCCTTCCACCTTATTATAATGTTGCCCAAGTTTTGGAATCGATCCGAAATCAATAGGTGTAAGAAATTGAACAATTCAAGTTCGCACCCTGTTCGTTCCTTACATGGAGTGGTTGGTGTTTTGCTTAGTTCTAGGTATTGGATTTCACTCCAAACTAAGCAAATGACTCCTCCCACCTCATTATGATGTTGCCCAAGTTTTGGAATCGATCCGAAATCAATAGGTGAAAGAAATTGGACAATTCAAGTTCGCACCCTGTTCGTTCCTTACATGGAGTGGTTGGTGTTTTCAATAGTTCTAGCGATTGGATTTCACTCCAAACTCACCAACTGACTCCTTCCACCTTATTATGATGTTGCCCAAGTTTTGGAATTGATCCGAAATCAATAGGTGTAAGAAATTGGACAATTCAAGTTCGCACCCAGTTCGTTCCATACATGGAGTGGTTGGTGTTTTGCTTAGTTCTAGCTATTGGATTTCACTCCGAACACAATAAATGACTCCTCCCACCTTATTATGATGTTGCCCAAATTTTGGAATCGATCCGAAATCAATAGGTCTAAGAAATTGGACAATTCAAGTTCGCACCCAGTTCGTTCCTTACATGGAGTGGTTGGTGTTTTGCTTAGTTCTAGCTATTGGATTTCACTCCAAACACACCAAATGACTCCTCCCACCATATTATGATGTTGCCCAAGTTTTGGAATCGATCCGAAATCAATAGGTGTAAGAAATTGGACAATTCAAGTTCGCACCCTGTTCGTTCCTTACATGGTGTGGTTGGTGTTTTCAATAGTTCTAGCAATTGGATTTCACTCCAAACTCACCAAATGACTCTTTCCACCTTATTATGATGTTGCCCTGGTTTTGGAATCGATCCGAAATCAATAGGTGTAAGAAATTGGACAATTCAAGTTCGCACCCAGTTCATTCCTTACATGGAGTGGTTGGTGTATTGCTTATTTCTAGCTATTGGATTTCACTCCAAACACAATAAATGACTCCTCCCACCTTATTATGATGTTGCCCAAGTTTTGGAATCGATCCGAAATCAATAGGTGTAAGAAATTGGACAATTCAAGTTCGCACCCTGTTCGTTCCTTACATGGAGTGGTTGGTGTTTTGCTTAGTTCTAGGTATTGGATTTCACTCCAAACTAAGCAAATGACTCCTCCCACCTCATTATGATGTTGCCCAAGGTTTGGAATCGATCCGAAATCAATAGGTGAAAGAAATTGGACAATTCAAGTTCGCACCCTGTTCGTTCCTTACATGGAGTGGTTGATGTTTTCAATAGTTCTAGCGATTGGATTTCACTCCAAACTCACCAAATGACTCCTTCCACCTTATTATGATGTTGCCCAAGTTTGGGAATCGATCCGAAATCAATAGGTGTAAGAAAATTGGACAATTCAAGTTCGCACCCAGTGCGTTCCTTACATGGAGTCGTTGGTGTTTTGCTTAGTTCTAGCTATTGGATTTCTCTCAAAACACAATAAAAGACTCCTCCCACCTTATTATGATGTTGCCCAAGTTTTGGAATCGATCCGAAATCAATAGGTGTAAGAAATTGGACAATTCAAGTTCGCACCCAGTTCGTTCCTTACATGGAGTGGTTGGTATTTTGCTTAGTTCTAGCTATTGGATTTCACTCCAAACTCACCAAATGACTCCTCCCACATTATTATGATGTTGCCCAACTTTTGGAATCGATCCGAAATCAATAGGTGTAAGAAATTGGACAATTCAAGTTCGCACCCTGTTCGTTCCTTATATGGAGTGGTTGGTGTTTTCAATAGTTCTAGCTATTGGATTTCACTCCAAACTCACCAAATGACTCCTCCCACCTTATTATGATGTTGCCCAAGTTTTGGAATCGATCCGAAATCAATAGGTGTAAGAAATTGGAGAATTCAAGTTCGCACCCAGTTCGTTCCTTACGTGGAGTGGTTGGTGTTTTCAATAGTTCTAGCGATTGGTTCTCACTCCAAACTCACCAAATGACTCCTTCCACCTTATTATGATGTTGCCCAAGTTTTGGAATCGATCCGAAATCAATAGGTGTAAGAAATTGGACAATTCAAGTTCGCACCCTGTTCGTTCCTCACATGGAGTGGTTGGTGTTTTGCTTAGTTCTAGCTGTTGGATTTCCCTCCAAACTAAGCAAATGACTCCTCCCACCTCATTATGATGTTGCCCAAGTTTTGGAATCGATCCGAAATCAATAGGTGAAAGAAATTGGACAATTCAATTTCGCACCCTGTTCGTTCCTTACATTGAGTGGTTGGTGTTTTCAATAGTTCTAGCGATTGCATTTCACTCCAACCTCACCAAATGACTCCTTCCACCTTATTATGATGTTGCCCAAGTTTTGGAATCGATCCGACATCAATAGGTGTAAGAAATTGGACAATTCAAGTTCGCATCCAGTTCGTTCCTCACATGGAGTGGTTGGTGTTTTGCTTAGTTCTAGCTATTGGATTTCACTCCAAACACAATAAATGACTCCTCCCACCTTATTATGATGTTGCCCAAGTTTTGGAATCGATCCGAAATCAATAGGTGTAAGAAATTGGACAATTCAAGTTCGCACCCAGTTCGTTCCTTACATGGAGTGGTTGGTGTTTTGCTTAGTTCTAGCTATTGGATTTCACTCCAAACTCACCAAATGACTCCTCCCACCTTATTATGATGTTGCCCAAGTTTTGGAATCGATCCGAAATCAATAGTTGTAAGAAATTGGACAATTAAAGTTCGCACCATGTTCGTTCCTTACGTGGAGTGGTTGGTGTTTTCAATTGTTCTAGCGATTGGTTTTCACTCCAAACTCACCAAATGACTCCTTCCACCTTATTATGATGTTGCCCAAGTTTTGGAATCGATCCGAAATCAATAGGTGTAAGAAATTGGACAATTCAAGTTCGCACCCAGTTCGTTCCTTACATGGAGTGGTTGGTGTTTTGCTTAGTTCTAGCTATTGGATTTCACTCCAAACACAATAAATGGCTCCTCCCACCTTATTATGATGTTGCCCAAGTTTTGGAATCGATCCGAAATCAATAGGTGTAAGAAATTGGAGAATTCAAGTTCGCACCCAGTTCGTTCCTTACGTGGAGTGGTTGGTGTTTTCAATAGTTCTAGCGATTGGTTCTCACTCCAAACTCACCAAATGACTCCTTCCACCTTATTATGATGTTGCCCAAGTTTTGGAATCGATCCGAAATCAATAGGTGTAAGAAATTGGACAATTCAAGTTCGCACCCTGTTCGTTCCTCACATGGAGTGGTTGGTGTTTTGCTTAGTTCTAGCTGTTGGATTTCCCTCCAAACTAAGCAAATGACTCCTCCCACCTCATTATGATGTTGCCCAAGTTTGTTCCTCACATGGAGTGGTTGGTGTGTTCAATAGTTCTAGCGATTGGATTTCACTCCAAACTCACGAACTGACTCCTTCCACCTTATTATGACGTTGCCCAAGTTTTGGAATCGATCCGAAATCAATAGGTGAAAGAAATTGGACAATTCAATTTCGCACCCTGTTCGTTCCTTACATTGAGTGGTTGGTGTTTTCAATAGTTCTAGCGATTGCATTTCACTCCAACCTCACCAAATGACTCCTTCCACCTTATTATGATGTTGCCCAAGTTTTGGAATCGATCCGAAATCAATAGGTGTAAGAAATTGGACAATTCAAGTTCGCATCCAGTTCGTTCCTCACATGGAGTGGTTGGTGTTTTGCTTAGTTCTAGCTGTTGGATTTCCCTCCAAACTAAGCAAATGACTCCTCCCACCTCATTATGATGTTGCCCAAGTTTTGGAATCGATCCGAAATCAATAGGTGAAAGAAATTGGACAATTCAATTTCGCACCCTGTTCGTTCCTTACATTGAGTGGTTGGTGTTTTCAATAGTTCTAGCGATTGCATTTCACTCCAACCTCACCGAATGACTCCTTCCACCTTATTATGATGTTGCCCAAGTTTTGGAATCGATCCGAAATCAATAGGTGTAAGAAATTGGACAATTCAAGTTCGCATCCAGTTCGTTCCTCACATGGAGTGGTTGGTGTTTTGCTTAGTTCTAGCTATTGGATTTCACTCCAAACACAATAAATGACTCCTCCCACCTTATTATGATGTTGCCCAAGTTTTGGAATCGATCCGAAATCAATAGGTGTAAGAAATTGGACAATTCAAGTTCGCACCCAGTTCGTTCCTTACATGGAGTGGTTGGTGTTTTGCTTAGTTCTAGCTATTGGATTTCACTCCAAACTCACCAAATGACTCCTCCCACCTTATTATGATGTTGCCCAAGTTTTGGAATCGATCCGAAATCAATAGTTGTAAGAAATTGGACAATTAAAGTTCGCACCATGTTCGTTCCTTACGTGGAGTGGTTGGTGTTTTCAATTGTTCTAGCGATTGGTTTTCACTCCAAACTCACCAAATGACTCCTTCCACCTTATTATGATGTTGCCCAAGTTTTGGAATCGATCCGAAATCAATAGGTGTAAGAAATTGGACAATTCAAGTTCGCACCCAGTTCGTTCCTTACATGGAGTGGTTGGTGTTTTGCTTAGTTCTAGCTATTGGATTTCACTCCAAACACAATAAATGGCTCCTCCCACCTTATTATGATGTTGCCCAAGTTTTGGAATCGATCCGAAATCAATAGGTGTAAGAAATTGGAGAATTCAAGTTCGCACCCAGTTCGTTCCTTACGTGGAGTGGTTGGTGTTTTCAATAGTTCTAGCGATTGGTTCTCACTCCAAACTCACCAAATGACTCCTTCCACCTTATTATGATGTTGCCCAAGTTTTGGAATCGATTCGAAATCAATAGGTGTAAGAAATTGGACAATTCAAGTTCGCACCCAGTTCGTTCCCTACATGGAGTGGTTGGTGTTTTCAATTGTTCTAGCGATTGGATTTCACTCCAAACTCACCAAATGACTCCTTCCACCTTATTATGTTGTTGCCCAAGTTTTGGAATCGATCCGAAATCAATAGGTGTAAGAAATTGGACAATTCAAGTTAGCACCCAGTTTGTTCCTTACATGGAGTGGTTGGTGTTTTCAATAGTTCTAGCGATTGGATTTCACTCCAAACTCACCAAATGACTCCTTCCACCTTATTATGATGTTGCCCAAGTTTTGGAATCGATCCGAAATCAATAGGTGTAAGAAATTGGACAATTCAAGTTCGCACCCAGTTCGTTCCTTACATGGAGTGGTTGGTGTTTTGCTTAGTTCTAGCTATTGGATTTCACTCCAAACTCCCCAAATGACTCCTTCCACCTTATTATGATGTTGCCCAAGTTTTGGAATCGATCCGAAATCAATACGTGTAAGAAATTGGACTATTCAAGTTCGCACCCAGTTTGTTCCTTACATGGAGTGGTTGGTGTTTTGCTTAGTTCTAGCTATTGGATTTCACTCCAAACTCCCCAAATGACTCCTTCCACCTTATTATGATGTTGCCCAAGTTTTGGAATCGATCCGAAATCAATACGTGTAAGAAATTGGACTATTCAAGTTCGCACCCAGTTTGTTCCTTACATGGAGTGGTTGGTGTTTTGCTTAGTTCTAGCTATTGGATTTCACTTCAAACTCACCAAATGACTCCTCCCACCTCATTATGATGTTGCCCAAGTTTTGGAATCGATCCGAAATCAATAGGTGTAAGAAATTGGACAATTCAAGTTCGCACCCTGTTTGTTCCTCACATGGAGTGGTTGGTGTTTTCAATAGTTCTAGCGATTGGATTTCACTCCAAACTCACCAACTGACTCCTTCCACCTTATTATGACGTTGCCCAAGTTTTGGAATCGATCCGAAATCAATAGGTGTAAGAAATTGGACAATTCAAGTTCGCATCCAGTTCGTTCCTCACATGGAGTGGTTGGTGTTTTGCTTAGTTCTAGCTGTTGGATTTCCCTCCAAACTAAGCAAATGACTCCTCCCACCTCATTATGATGTTGCCCAAGTTTTGGAATCGATCCGAAATCAATAGGTGTAAGAAATTGGACAATTCAAGTTCGCATCCAGTTCCTTCCTCACATGGAGTGGTTGGTGTTTTGCTTAGTTCTAGCTATTGGATTTCACTCCAAACACAATAAATGACTCCTCCCACCTTATTATGATGTTGCCCAAGTTTTGGAATCGATCCGAAATCAATAGGTGTAAGAAATTGGACAATTCAAGTTCGCACCCAGTTCGTTCCTTACATGGAGTGGTTGGTGTTTTGCTTAGTTCTAGCTATTGGATTTCACTCCAAACTCACCAAATGACTCCTCCCACCTTATTATGATGTTGCCCAAGTTTTGGAATCGATCCGAAATCAATAGGTGTAAGAAATTGGACAATTAAAGTTCGCACCATGTTCGTTCCTTACGTGGAGTGGTTGGTGTTTTCAATTGTTCTAGCGATTGGTTTTCACTCCAAACTCACCAAATGACTCCTTCCACCTTATTATGATGTTGCCCAAGTTTTGGAATCGATCCGAAATCAATAGGTGTAAGAAATTGGACAATTCAAGTTCGCACCCAGTTCGTTCCTTACATGGAGTGGTTGGTGTTTTGCTTAGTTCTAGCTATTGGATTTCACTCCAAACTCCCCAAATGACTCCTTCCACCTTATTATGATGTTGCCCAAGTTTTGGAATTGATCCGAAATCAATACGTGTAAGAAATTGGACTATTCAAGTTCGCACCCAGTTTGTTCCTTACATGGAGTGGTTGGTGTTTTGCTTAGTTCTAGCGATTGGTTTTCACTCCAAACTCACCAAATGACTACTTCCACCTTATTATGATGTTGCCCAAGTTTTGGAATCGATCCGAAATCAATAGGTGTAAGAAATTGGATAATTCAAGTTCGCACCCAGTTCGTTCCTTACATGGAGTGGTAGGTGTTTTGCTTAATTCTAGCTACTGGATTTCTCTCCAAACACAATAAATGAATCCTCCCACCTTATTATGATGTTGCCCCAGTTTTGGAATCGATCCGAAATCAATAGGTGTAAGAAATTGGACAATTCAAGTTCGCACCCAGTTCGTTCCTTACATGGAGTGGTTGGTGTTTTGCTTAGTTCTAGCTATTGGATTTCCCTCCAAACTAAGCAAATGACTCCTCCCACCTCATTATGATGTTGCCCAAGTTTTGGAATCGATCCGAAATCAATAGGTGAAAGAAATTGGACAATTCAAGTTCGCACCCTGTTCGTTCCTTACATGGAGTGGTTGGTGTTTTCAATAGTTCTAGCGATTGCATTTCACTCCAACCTCACCAAATGACTCCTTCCACCTTATTATGATGTTGCCCAAGTTTTGGAATCGATCCGAAATCAATAGGTGTAAGAAATTGGAAAATTCAAGTTCGTATCCAGTTCGTTCCTCACATGGAGTGGTTGGTGTTTTGCTTAGTTCTAGCTATTGGATTTCACTCCAAACACAATAAATGACTCCTTCCACCTTATTATGATGTTGCCCAAGTTTTGGAATCGATCTCAAATCAATAGGTGTAAGAAATTGGACAATTCAAGTTCGCACCCAGTTCGTTCCTTACATGGAGTGGTTGGTGTTTTGCTTAGTTCTAGCTACAGGATTTCACTCCAAACTCACCAAATGACTCCTCCCACCTTATTATGATGTTGCCCAAGTTTTGGAATCGATCCGAAATCAATAGGTGTAAGAAATTGGACAATTAAAGTTCGCACCCTGTTCGTTCCTTACGTGGAGTGGTTGGTGTTTTCAATTGTTATAGCGATTGGTTTTCACTTCAAACTCACCAAATGACTCCTTCCACCTTATTATGATGCTGCCCAAGTTTTGGAATCGATCCGAAATCAATAGGTTTAAGAAATTGGACTATTCAAGTTCGCACCCAGTTCGTTCCTTACATGGAGTGGTTGGTGTTTTGCTTAGTTCTAGCTA
This sequence comes from Prunus yedoensis, assembly GCA_005406145.1. Taxonomy (NCBI): domain Eukaryota; kingdom Viridiplantae; phylum Streptophyta; class Magnoliopsida; order Rosales; family Rosaceae; genus Prunus; species Prunus yedoensis. Next base: position 31,639 of record BJCG01002820.1, read on the forward strand.
TTGGATTTCACTCCAAACTCACCAAATGACTCCTCCCACCTTATTATGATGTTGCCCAAGTTTTGGAATCGATCCGAAATCAATAGGTGTAAGAAATTGGACAATTCAAGTTCGCACCTTGTTCGTTCCTTACGTGGAGTGGTTGGTGTTTTCAATTGTTCTAGCGATTGGTTTTCACTCCAAACTCACCAAATGACTCCTTCCACCTTATTATGATGTTGCCCAAGTTTTGGAATCGATCCGAAATCAATAGGTGTAAGAAATTGGACAATTCAAATTCGCACCCAGTTCGTTCCTTACATGGAGTGGTAGGTGTTTTGCTTAATTCTAGCTACTGGATTTCACTCCAAAAACAATAAATGACTCCTCCCACCTTATTATGATGTTGCCCAAGTTTTGGAATTGATCCGAAATCAATAGGTGTAAGAAATTGGACAATTCAAGTTCGCACCCAGTTCGTTCCTTACATGGAGTGGTAGGTGTTTTGCTTAATTCTAGCTACTGGATTTCACTCCAAACACAATAAATGACTCCTCCCACCTTATTATGATGTTGCCCAAGTTTTGGAATCGATCTGAAATCAATAGGTGTAAGAAATTGGACAATTCAAGTTCGCACCCAGTTCGTTCCTTATATGGAGTGGTTGGTGTTTTGCTTAGTTCTAGCGATTGGATTTCACTCAAAACTCACCAAATGATTCCTCCCACCTTATTATGATGTTTCCCAAGTTTTGGAATCGGTCCGAAATCAATAGTTGTAAGAAATTGGACAATTCAAGTTCGAACCCAGTTCGTTCCTTACATGGAGTGGTTGGTGTTTTCAACAGTTCTAGCTATTGGATTTCACTCCAAACTCACCAAATGACTCCTTCCACCTTATTATGATGTTGCCCAAGTTTTGGAATCAATCCGAAATCAATAGGTGTAAGAAATTGGACAATTCATGTTCGCACCCGGTTCGTTCCTTACATGGACTGGTTGGTGTTTTGCTTAGTTCTAGCTATTGGATTTCACTCCAAACTCGCCAAATGACTCCTTCCACCTTATTATGATTTTGCCCAAGTTTTGGAATCGATCCGAAATCAATAGGTGTAAGAAATAGGACAATTCAAGTTCGCACCCAGTTCGTTCCTTACATGGAGTGGTTGGTGTTTTGCTTAGTTCTAGCTATTGGATTTCACTCCAAACACAATAAATGACTCCTCCCACCTTGTTATGATGTTGCCCAAGTTTTGGAATCGATCCGAAATCAATAGGTGTAAGAAATTGGACAATTCAAGTTCGCACCCAGTTCGTTCCTTACATGGAGTGGTTGGTGTTTTGCTTAGTTCTAGCTATTCGATTTCACTCCAAACTCACCAAATGACTCCTCCCAACTTATTATGATGTTGTCCAAGTTCTGGAATCGATCCGAAATCAATAGGTGTAAGAAATTGGACAATTCAAGTTCGCACCCAGTTCGTTCCTTACGTGGAGTGGTTGGTGTTTTGCTTAGTTCTAGCTATTGGATTTCACCCCAAACTAAGCAAATGACTCCTCCCACCTCATTATGATGTTGCCCAAGTTTTGGAATCGATCCGAAATCAATAGGTAAAAGAAATTGGACAATTCAAGTTCGCATCCTGTTCGTTCCTTACATGGAGTGGTTGGTGTTTTCAATAGTTCTAGCGATTGGATTTCACTCCAAACTCACCAAACGACTCCTCCCAACTTATTATGATGTTGCCCAAGTTTTGGAATCGATCCGAAATCAATAGGTGTAAGAAATTGGACAATTCAAGTTCGCATCCAGTTCGTTCCTTACATGGAGTGGTTGGTGTTTTGCTTAGTTCTAGCTATTGGATTTCACTCCAAACACAATAAATGACTCCTCCCACCTTATTATGATGTTGCCCAAGTTTTGGAATCGATCCGAAATCAATAGGTGTAAGAAATTGGACAATTCAACTTCGCACCCAGTTCGTTCCTTACATGGAGTGGTTGGTGTTTTGCTTAGTTCTAGCGATTGGATTTCACTCAAAACTCACCAAATGATTCCTCCCACCTTATTATGATGTTTCCCAAGTTTTGGAATCGGTCCGAAATCAATAGTTGTAAGAAATTGGACAATTCAAGTTCGAACCCAGTTCGTTCCTTACATGGAGTGGTTGGTGTTTTCAACAGTTCTAGCTATTGGATTTCACTCCAAACTCACCAAATGACTCCTTCCACCTTATTATGATGTTGCCCAAGTTTTGGAATCAATCCGAAATCAATAGGTGTAAGAAATTGGACAATTCATGTTCGCACCCGGTTCGTTCCTTACATGGACTGGTTGGTGTTTTGCTTAGTTCTAGCTATTGGATTTCACTCCAAACTCGCCAAATGACTCCTTCCACCTTATTATGATTTTGCCCAAGTTTTGGAATCGATCCGAAATCAATAGGTGTAAGAAATAGGACAATTCAAGTTCGCACCCAGTTCGTTCCTTACATGGAGTGGTTGGTGTTTTGCTTAGTTCTAGCTATTGGATTTCACTCCAAACACAATAAATGACTCCTCCCACCTTGTTATGATGTTGCCCAAGTTTTGGAATCGATCCGAAATCAATAGGTGTAAGAAATTGGACAATTCAAGTTCGCACCCAGTTCGTTCCTTACATGGAGTGGTTGGTGTTTTGCTTAGTTCTAGCTATTCGATTTCACTCCAAACTCACCAAATGACTCCTCCCAACTTATTATGATGTTGTCCAAGTTCTGGAATCGATCCGAAATCAATAGGTGTAAGAAATTGGACAATTCAAGTTCGCACCCAGTTCGTTCCTTACGTGGAGTGGTTGGTGTTTTGCTTAGTTCTAGCTATTGGATTTCACCCCAAACTAAGCAAATGACTCCTCCCACCTCATTATGATGTTGCCCAAGTTTTGGAATCGATCCGAAATCAATAGGTAAAAGAAATTGGACAATTCAAGTTCGCATCCTGTTCGTTCCTTACATGGAGTGGTTGGTGTTTTCAATAGTTCTAGCGATTGGATTTCACTCCAAACTCACCAAACGACTCCTCCCAACTTATTATGATGTTGCCCAAGTTTTGGAATCGATCCGAAATCAATAGGTGTAAGAAATTGGACAATTCAAGTTCGCATCCAGTTCGTTCCTTACATGGAGTGGTTGGTGTTTTGCTTAGTTCTAGCTATTGGATTTCACTCCAAACACAATAAATGACTCCTCCCACCTTATTATGATGTTGCCCAAGTTTTGGAATCGATCCGAAATCAATAGGTGTAAGAAATTGGACAATTCAACTTCGCACCCAGTTCGTTCCTTACATGGAGTGGTTGGTGTTTTGCTTAGTTCTAGCTATTGGATTTCACTCCAAACTCACCAAATGACTCCTCCCACCTTATTATGATGTTGCCCAAGTTTTGGAATCGATCCGAAATCAATAGGTGTAAGAAATTGGACAAGTCAAGTACGCACCCAGTTCGTTCCTTACATGGAGTGGTTGGTGTTTTGCTTAGTTCTAGCTATTGGATTTCACTCCAAACTAAGCAAATGACTCCTCCCACCTCATTATGATGTTGCCCAAGTTTTGGCATCGATCCGAAATCAATAGGTGTAAGAAATTGGACAATTCAAGTTCGCACCCAGTTCGTTCCTTACATGGAGTGGTTGGGGTTTTCAATAGTTCTAGCTTTTCGATTTCACTCCAAACTCACCAAATGACTCCTTCCACCTTATTATGATGTTGCCCAAGTTTTGGAATCGCTCCGAAATCAATAGGTGTAAGAAATTGGACAATTCAAGTTCGCACCCAGTTCGTTCCTTACACGGAGTGGTTGGTGTTTTGCATAGTTCTAGCTATTGGATTTCACCCCAAACACAATAAATGACTCCTCCCACCTTATTATGATGTTGCCCAAGTTTTGGAATCGATCCGAAATCAATAGGTGTAAGAAATAGGACAATTCAAGTTCGCACCCAGTTCGTTCCTTACATGGAGTGGTTGGTGTTTTGCTTAGTTCTAGCTATTGGATTTCACTCCAAACTCACCAAATGACTCCTCCCACCTTATTATGATGTTGCCCAAGTTTTGGAATCGATCCGAAATCAATAGGTGTAAGAAATTGGACAAGTCAAGTACGCACCCAGTTCGTTCCTTACATGGAGTGGTTGGTGTTTTGCTTAGTTCTAGCTATTGGATTTCACTCCAAACTAAGCAAATGACTCCTCCCACCTCATTATGATGTTGCCCAAGTTTTGGCATCGATCCGAAATCAATAGGTGTAAGAAATTGGACAATTCAAGTTCGCACCCAGTTCGTTCCTTACATGGAGTGGTTGGGGTTTTCAATAGTTCTAGCTTTTCGATTTCACTCCAAACTCACCAAATGACTCCTTCCACCTTATTATGATGTTGCCCAAGTTTTGGAATCGCTCCGAAATCAATAGGTGTAAGAAATTGGACAATTCAAGTTCGCACCCAGTTCGTTCCTTACACGGAGTGGTTGGTGTTTTGCATAGTTCTAGCTATTGGATTTCACCCCAAACACAATAAATGACTCCTCCCACCTTATTATGATGTTGCCCAAGTTTTGGAATCGATCCGAAATCAATAGGTGTAAGAAATAGGACAATTCAAGTTCGCACCCAGTTCGTTCCTTACATGGAGTGGTTGGTGTTTTGCTTAGTTCTAGCTATTGGATTTCACTCCAAACTCACCAAATGACTCCTCCCACCTTATTATGATGTTGCCCAAGTTTTGGAATCGATCCGAAATCAATAGGTGTAAGAAATTGGACAATTCAAGTTCGCACCCAGTTCGTTCCTTACGTGGAGTGGTTGGTGTTTTGCTTAGTTCTAGCTATTGGATTTCACTCCAAACACAATAAATGACTCCTCCCACCTTATTATGTTGTTGCCCAAGTTTTGGAATCGATCCGAAATCAATAGGTGTAAGAAATTGGACAATTCAAGTTCGCACCCAGTTCGTTCCTTACGTGGAGTGGTTGGTGTTTTGCTTAGTTCTAGCTATTGGATTTCACTCCAAACACAATAAATGACTCCTCCCACCTTATTATGATGTTGCCCAAGCCTTGGAATCGATCCGAAATCAATGGGTGTAAGAAATTGGACAATTCAAGTTCGCACCTAGTTCGTTCCTTACATGGAGTGGTTGGTGTTTTGCTTCGTTCTGGCTATTGGATTTCACTCCAAACTCTCCAAATGACTCCTCCCACCTTATTATGATGTTGCCCAAGTTTTGGAATCGATCCGAAATCAATAGGTGTAAGAAATTGGACAATTCAAGTTCGCACCCAGTTCGTTCCTTACATGGAGTGGTTGGTGTTTTGCTTAGTTCTAGCTATTGGATTTCACTCCAAACACAATAAATGACTCCTCCCACCTTATTATGATGTTGCCCAAGTTTTGGAATCGATCCGAAATCAATAGGTGTAAGAAATTGGACAATTCAAGTTCGCACCCAGTTCGTTCCTTACATGGAGTGGTTGGTGTTTTGCTTAGTTCTAGCTATTGGATTTCACTCCAAACTCACCAAATGACTCCTCCCACCTTATTATGATGTTGCCCATGTTTTGGAATCGATCCGAAATCAATAGGTGTAAGAAATTGGACAATTCAAGTTCGCACCCTGTTCGTTCCTTACATGGAGTGGTTGGTGTTTTCAATAGTTCTAGCGATTGGATTTCACTCCAAACTCACCAAATGACTCCTTCCACCTTATTATAATGTTGCCCAAGTTTTGGAATCGATCCGAAATCAATAGGTGTAAGAAATTGGACAATTCAAGTTCGCACCCAGTTCGTTCCTTACATGTAGTGGTTGGTGTTTTGCTTCGTTCTAGCTATTGGATTTCACTCCAAACTCACCAAATGACTCCTCCCACCTTATTATGATGTTGCCCAAGTTTTGGAATCGATCCGAAATCAATAGGTGTAAGAAATTGGACAATTCAAGTTCGCACCCAGTTCGTTCATTACTTGGAGTGGTTGGTGTTTTGCTTAGTTCTAGCAATTGGATTTCACTCCAAACACAATAAATGACTCCTCCCACCTTATTATGATGTTGCCCGAGTTTTGGAATCGATCCGAAATCAACAGGTGTAAGAAATTGGACAATTCAAGTTCGCACCCAGTTCGTTCCTTACATGGAGTGGTTGGTGTTCTGCTTAGTTCTAGGTCTTGGATTTCACTCCAAACTCACCAAATGACTCCTCCCACCTTATTATGATGTTGCCCAAGTTTTGGATTCGATCCGAAATCAATAGGTGTAAGAAATTGGACAATTCAAGTTCGCACCCAGTTCGTTCCTTACGTGGAGTGGTTGGTGTTTTCAACAGTTCTAGCTATTGGATTTCACTCCAAACTCACCAAATGACTCCTTCCTCCTTATTTTATGTTGCCCAAGTTTTGGAATCGATCCGAAATCAATAGATGTAAGAAATTGGACAATTCAAGTTCGCACCCAGTTCGTTCCTTACGTGGAGTGGTTGGTGTTTTGCTTAGTTCTAGCTATTGGATTTCACTCCAAACACAATAAATGACTCCTCCCACCTTATTATGATGTTGCCCGAGTTTTGGAATCGATCCGAAATCAACAGGTGTAAGAAATTGGACAATTCAAGTTCGCACCCAGTTCGTTCCTTACGTGGAGTGGTTGGTGTTTTGCTTAGTTCTAGCTATTGGATTTCACTCCAAACACAATAAATGACTCCTCCCACCTTATTATGTTGTTGCCCAAGTTTTGGAATCGATCCGAAATCAATAGGTGTAAGAAATTGGACAATTCAAGTTCGCACCCAGTTCGTTCCTTACGTGGAGTGGTTGGTGTTTTGCTTAGTTCTAGCTATTGGATTTCACTCCAAACACAATAAATGACTCCTCCCACCTTATTATGATGTTGCCCAAGCCTTGGAATCGATCCGAAATCAATGGGTGTAAGAAATTGGACAATTCAAGTTCGCACCTAGTTCGTTCCTTACATGGAGTGGTTGGTGTTTTGCTTCGTTCTGGCTATTGGATTTCACTCCAAACTCTCCAAATGACTCCTCCCACCTTATTATGATGTTGCCCAAGTTTTGGAATCGATCCGAAATCAATAGGTGTAAGAAATTGGACAATTCAAGTTCGCACCCAGTTCGTTCCTTACATGGAGTGGTTGGTGTTTTGCTTAGTTCTAGCTATTGGATTTCACTCCAAACACAATAAATGACTCCTCCCACCTTATTATGATGTTGCCCAAGTTTTGGAATCGATCCGAAATCAATAGGTGTAAGAAATTGGACAATTCAAGTTCGCACCCAGTTCGTTCCTTACATGGAGTGGTTGGTGTTTTGCTTAGTTCTAGCTATTGGATTTCACTCCAAACTCACCAAATGACTCCTCCCACCTTATTATGATGTTGCCCATGTTTTGGAATCGATCCGAAATCAATAGGTGTAAGAAATTGGACAATTCAAGTTCGCACCCTGTTCGTTCCTTACATGGAGTGGTTGGTGTTTTCAATAGTTCTAGCGATTGGATTTCACTCCAAACTCACCAAATGACTCCTTCCACCTTATTATAATGTTGCCCAAGTTTTGGAATCGATCCGAAATCAATAGGTGTAAGAAATTGGACAATTCAAGTTCGCACCCAGTTCGTTCCTTACATGTAGTGGTTGGTGTTTTGCTTCGTTCTAGCTATTGGATTTCACTCCAAACTCACCAAATGACTCCTCCCACCTTATTATGATGTTGCCCAAGTTTTGGAATCGATCCGAAATCAATAGGTGTAAGAAATTGGACAATTCAAGTTCGCACCCAGTTCGTTCATTACTTGGAGTGGTTGGTGTTTTGCTTAGTTCTAGCAATTGGATTTCACTCCAAACACAATAAATGACTCCTCCCACCTTATTATGATGTTGCCCGAGTTTTGAAATCGATCCGAAATCAATAGGTGTAAGAAATTGGACAATTCAAGTTCGCACCCAGTTCGATCCTTACGTGGAGTGGTTGGTGTTTTGCTTAGTTCTAGCTATTGGAGTTCACTCCAAACTCACCAAATGACTCCTCCCACCTTATTATGATGTTGCCCAAGTTTTGGAATCGATCTGAAATCAATAGGTGTAAGAAATTGGACAGTTCAAGTTCGCACCCAGTTCGATCCTTACATGGAGTGGTTGGTGTTTTTTCTTAGTTCTAGCTATTGGATTTCATTCCAAACACAATAAATGACTCCACCCACCTTATTATGATGTTGCCCAAGTTTTGAAATCGATCCGAAATCAATAGGTGTAAGAAATTGGACAATTCAAGTTCGCACCCAGTTCGATCCTTACGTGGAGTGGTTGGTGTTTTGCTTAGTTCTAGCTATTGGATTTCACTCCAAACACAATAAATGACTCCTCCCACCTTATTATGATGTTGCCCAAGTTTTGGAATCGATCCGAAATCAATAGGTGTAAGAAATTGGACAATTCAAGTTCGCACCCTGTTTGTTCCTTACATGGAGTGGTTGGTGTTTTGATTAGTTCTAGCTATTGGATTTCACTCCAAACTCACCAAATGACTCCTCCCACCTTATTATGATGTTGCCCAAGTTTTGGAATCGATCCGAAATCAATAGGTGTAAGAAATTGGACAGTTCAAGTTCGCACCCAGTTCGATCCTTACATGGAGTGGTTGCTGTTTTTTCTTAGTTCTAGCTATTGGATTTCATTCCAAACACAATAAATGACTCTTTCCACCTTATTATGATGTTGCCCAAGTTTTGGAATCGATCCGAAATCAATAGGTGTAAGAAATTGGACAATTCAAGTTCGCACCCTGTTCGTTACTTACATGGAGTGGTTGGTGTTTTGCTTAGTTCTAGCTATTGGATTTCACTCCAAACTCACCAAATGACTCCTCCCACCTTATGATGATGTTGCCCAAGTTTTGGAATCGATCCGAAATCAATAGGTGTAAGAAATTGGACAGTTCAAGTTCGCACCCTGTTCGTTACTTACATGGAGTGGTTGGTGTTTTTTCTTAGTTCTAGCTATTGGATTTCATTCCAAACACAATAAATGACTCCTCCCACCTTATTATGATGTTGCCCAAGTTTTGAAATCGATCCGAAATCAATGGGTGTAAGAAATTGGACAATTCAAGTTCGCACTCAGTTCGATCCTTACGTGGAGTGGTTGGTGTTTTGCTTAGTTCTAGCTATTGGATTTCACTCCAAACACAATAAATGACTCCTCCCACCTTATTATGATGTTGCCCAAGTTTTGGAATCGATCCGAAATCAATAGGTGTAAGATATTGGAGAATTCAAGTTCGCACCCAGTTCGATCCTTACATGGAGTGGTTGGTGTTTTGCTTAGTTCTAGCTATTGGATTTCACTCCAAACTCACCAAATGACTCCTCCAACCTTATTATGATGTTGTCCGAGTTTTGGAATCGATCCGAAATCAATAGGTGTAAGAAATTGGACAATTCAAGTTCGCACCCTGTTCGATCCTTACATGGAGTGGTTTTTGTTTTGCTTAGTTCTAGCTATTGGATTTCACTCCAAACTCACAAAATGACTCCTCCCACCTTATTATGATGTTGCCCAAGTTTTGGAATCGATCCGAAATCAATAGGTGTAAGAAATTGGACAATTCAAGTTCGCACCCTGTTTGTTCCTTAGATGGAGTGGTTGGTGTTTTCAATAGTTCTAGCGATTGGATTTCACTCCAAACTCACCAAATGACTCTTTCCACCATATGATGATGTTGCCCAAGTTTTGGAATCGATCCGAAATAAATAGGTGTAAGAAATTGGACAATTCAAGTTCGCACCCAGTTCGATCCTTACATGGAGTGGTTGGTGTTTTGCTTAGTTCTTGCTATTGGATTTCACTCCAAACACAATAAATGACACCTCCCACCTTATTATGATGTTGCCCAAGTTTTGGAATCGATCCGAAATCAATAGGTGTAAGATATTGGACAATTCAAGTTCGCACCCAGTTCGATCCTTACAAGGAGTGGTTGGTGTTTTGCTTAGTTCTAGCTATTGGATTTCACTCCAAACACAATAAATGACTCCTCCCACCTTATTATGATGTTGTCCAAGTTTTGGAATCGATCCGAAATCAATAGGTGTAAGAAACTGGACAATTCAAGTTCGCACCCTGTTTGTTCATTACATGGAGTGGTTGGTGTTTTCAATAGTTGTAGCGATTGGATTTCACTCCAAACTCACCAAATGACTCTTTCCACCTTATTATGATGTTGTCCAAGTTTTGGAATCGATCCGAAATCAATAGGTGTAAGAAATTGGACAATTCAAGTTCGCACCCAGTTCGATCCTTACATGGAGTGGTTGGTGTTTTGCTTAGTTCTTGCTATTGGATTTCACTCCAAACACAATAAATGACACCTCCCACCTTATTATGATGTTGCCCAAGTTTTGGAATCGATCCGAAATCAATAGGTGTAAGATATTGGACAATTCAAGTTCGCACCCAGTTCGTTCCTTACATGGAGTGGTTGGTGTTTTGCTTAGTTCTAGCTATTGGATTTCACTCCAAACTCACCAAATGACTCCTCCAAACTTATGATGATGTTGCCCAAGTTTTGGAATCGATCCGAAATCAATAGGTGTAAGAAATTTGACAATTCAAGTTCGCACCCTGTTCGTTCCTTACATAGAGTGGTTGGTGTTTTGCTTAGTTCTAGCTATTGGATTTCACTCCAAACTCACCAAATGACTCCTCCCACCTTATTATGATGTTGCCCAAGTTTTGGAATCGATCCGAAATCAATAGGTGTAAGAAATTGGACAATTCAAGTTCGCACCCAGTTCGTTCCTTACATGGAGTGGTTGGTGTTTTGCTTACTTCTAGCTATTGGATTTCACTCCAAACACAATAAATGACTCCTCCCACCTTATTATGATGTTGCCCAAGTTTTGGAATCGATCCGAAATATATAGGTGTAAGAAATTGGACAATTCAAGTCCGCACCCTGTTTGTTCCTTACATGGAGTGCTTGGTATTTTCAATAGTTCTAGCGATTGGATTTCACTCCAAACTCACCAAATGACTCTTTCCACCTTATTATGATGTTGCCCAAGTTTTGGAATCGATCCGAAATCAATAGGTATAAGAAATTGGACAATTCAAGTTCGCACCCAGTTCGTTCCTTACATGGAGTGGTTGGTGTTTTGCTTAGTTCTAGCTAGTGGATTTCACTCCAAACTCACCAAATAACTCCTCCCACCTTATTATGATGTTGCCCAAGTTTTGGAATCGATCCGAAATCAATAGGTGTAAGAAATTGGACAATTCAAGTTCGCACCCTGTTTGTTCCTTACATTGAGTGGTTGGTGTTTTGGTTAGTTCTAGCAATTGGATTTCACTCCAAACTCACCAAATGACTCCTCAAACCTTATTATGATGTTGCCCAAGTTTTGGAATCGATCCGAAATCAATAGGTGTAAGAAATTGGACAATTCAAGTTCGCACCCAGTTCGTTCCTTACATGGAATGGTTGGTGTTTTGCGTAGTTCTAGCTATTGGATTTCACTCCAAACTCACCAAATGACTCCTCCCACCTTATTATGATGTTGCCCAAGTTTTGGAATTGATCCGAAATCAATAGGTGTAAGAAATTGGACAGTGCAAGTTCGCACCCAGTTCGATCCTTACATGGAGTGGTTGCTGTTTTTTCTTAGTTCTAGCTATTGGATTTCATTCCAAACACAATAAATGACTCCTCCCACCTTATTATGATGTTGCCCAAGTTTTGGAATCGATCCGAAATCAATAGGTGTAAGAAATTTGACAATTCAAGTTCGCACACAGTTCGTTCCATACATGGAGTGGTTGGTGTTTTGCATAGTTCTAGCTATTGGATTTCACTCCAAACTCACCAAATGACTCCTCCCACCTTATTATGATGTTGCCCAAGTTTTGGAATAGATCCGAAATCAATAGGTGTAAGAAATTGGACAATTCAAGTTCCCACCCAGTTCGTTCCTTACATGGAATGGTTGGTGTTTTGCTTAGTTCTAGCTATTGGATTTCACTCCAAACTCACCAAATGACTCCTCCCACCTTATTATGATGTTGCCCAAGTTTTGGAATCGATCCGAAATCAATAGGTGTAAGAAATTGGACAGTTCAAGTTCGCACCCAGTTCGATCCTTACTTGGAGTGGTTGGTGTTTTTTCTTAGTTCTAGCTATTGGATTTCATTCCAAACACAATAAATGACTCCTCCCACCTTATTATGATGTTGCCCAAGTTTTGGAATCGATCCGAAATCAATAGGTGTAAGAAATTGGACAATTCAAGTTCGCACCCAGTTCGTTCCATACATGGAGTGGTTGGTGTTTTGCATAATTCTAGCTATTGGATTTCACTCCAAACTCACCAAATGACTCCTCCCACCTTATTATGATGTTGCCCAAGTTTTGGAATCGATCCGAAATCAATAGGTGTAAGAAATTGGACAATTCAAGTTCGCACCCTGTTCGTTCCTTACATGGAGTGGTTGGTGTTTTGCTTAGTTCGAGCTATTGGATTTCACTCCAAACTCACCAAATGAATCCTCCCACCTTATTATGATGTTGCCCAAGTTTTGGAATAGATCCGAAATCAATAGGTGTAAGAAATTGGACAATTCAAGTTCGCACCCTGTTTGTTCCTTACATGGAGTGGTTGGTGTTTTCAATAGTTCTAGCGATTGGATTTCACTCCAAACTCACCAAATGAATCTTTCCACCTTATTATGATGTTGCCCAAGTTTTGGATTCGATCCGAAATCAATAGGTGTAAGAAATTGGACAATTCAAGTTCGCACCCTGTTTGTTCCTGACATGGAGTGGTTGGTGTTTCAATAGTTCTAGCAATTGGATTTCACTCCAAACTCACCAAATGACTCTTTCCACCTTATTATGATGTTGCCCAAGTTTTGGAATCGATCCGAAATCAATAGGGGTAAGAAATTGGACAATTCAAGTTCGCACCCAGTTCGTTCCTTACATGGAGTGGTTGGTGTTTTGCTTAGTTCTACCTATTGGATTTCACTCCAAACACAATAAATGACTCCTCAAACCTTATTATGATGTTGCCCAAGTTTTGGAATCGATCCGAAATCAATAGGTGTAAGAAATTGGACAATTCAAGTTCGCACCCAGTTCGTTCCTTACATGGACTGGTTGGTGTTTTGCTTAGTTCTAGCTATTGGATTTTACTCCAAACACACCAAATGACTCCACCCACCTTATGATGATGTTGCCCAAGTTTTGGAATCGATCCGAAATCAATAGTTGTAAGAAATTGGACAATTCAAGTTCGCACCCTGTTTGTTCCTTAGATGTAGTGGTTGGTGTTTTCAATAGTTCTAGCGATTGGATTTCACTCCAAACTCACCAAATGACTCTTTCCACCTTATTATGATGTTGCCCAAGTTTTGGAATCGATCCGAAATCAATAGGTGTAAGAAATTGGACAATTCAAGTTCGCACCCAGTTCGATCCTTACATGGAGTGGTTGGTGTTTGCTTAGTTCTAGCTATTGGATTTCACTCCAAACTCACCAAATGACTCCTCCAACCTTATTATGATGTTGTCCGAGTTTTGGAATCGATCCGAAATCAATAGGTGTAAGAAATTGGACAATTCAAGTTCGCACCCTGTTCGATCCTTACATGGAGTGGTTTTTGTTTTGCTTAGTTCTAGCTATTGGATTTCACTCCAAACTCACAAAATGACTCCTCCCACCTTATTATGATGTTGCCCAAGTTTTGGAATCGATCCGAAATCAATAGGTGTAAGAAATTGGACAATTCAAGTTCGCACCCTGTTCGATCCTTACATGGAGTGGTTGGTGTTTTGCTTAGTTCTACCTATTGCATTTCACTCCAAACACAATAAATGACTCCTCAACCTTATTATGATGTTGCCCAAGTTTTGGAATCGATCCGAAATCAATAAGTGTAAGAAATTGGACAATTCAAGTTCCCACCCAGTTCGTTCCTTAGATGGAGTGGTTGGTGTTTTGCTTAGTTCTAGCTATTGAATTTCACTCCAAACTCACCAAATGAGTCCTCCCACCTTATTATGATGTTGCCCAAGTTTGGAATCGATCCGAAATCAATAGGTGTAAGAAATTGTACTATTCAAGTTCGCCCCCAGTTCGTTCCTTACATGGACTGGTTGGTGTTTTGCTTAGTTCTAGCTATTGGATTTTACTCCAAACTCACCAAATGACTCCACCCACCGTCTGATGATGTTGCCCAAGTTTGGAATCGATCCGAAATCAATAGTTGTAAGAAATTGGACAATTCAAGTTCGCACCCTGTTTGTTCCTTAGATGGAGTGGTTGGTGTTTTCAATAGTTTCTAGCGATTGGATTTCACTCCAACTCACCAAATGACTCTTTCCACCTTATTATGATGTTGCCCAAGTTTTGGAATCGATCCGAAATCAATAGGTGTAAGAAATTGGACAATTCAAGTTCGCACCCAGTTCGTTCCTTACATGGAGTGGTTGGGTGTTTTGATTAGTTCTAGCTATTGGATTTCACTCCAAACTCACCAAATGACTCCTCCCACCTTATTATGATGTTGCCCAAGTTTTGGAATCGATCCGAAATCAATAGGTGTAAGAAATTGGACATTCAAGTTCGCACCCTGTTTGTTCCTTACATGAGTGGTTGGTGTTTTCAGTAGTTCTAGCGATTGGATTTCACTCCAAACTCACCAAATGACTCTTTCCACCTTATGATGATGTTGCCCAAGTTTTGGAATCGATCCGAAATCAATAGGTGTAAGAAATTGGACAATTCAAGTTCGCACCCAGTTCGATCCTTACATGGAGTGGTTGGTGTTTTGCTTAGTTCTAGCTATTGGATTTCACTCCAAACACAATAAATGACTCCTCCACCTCATTATGATGTTGCCCAAGTTTTGGAATCGATCCGAAATCAATAGGTGTAAAAAATTGGACCATTCAAGTTCGCACCCAGTTCGATCCTTACATGGAGTGGTTGGTGTTTTGCTTAGTTCTAGCTATTGGAATTCACTCCAAACACAATAAACGACTCCTCCCACCTTATTATGATGTTGCCCAAGTTTTGGAATCGATCCGAAATCAATAGGTGTAAGAATTGGACAATTCAAGTTCGCACCCAGTTCGTTCCTTACATGGAGTGGTTGGTGTTTTGATTAGTTCTAGCTATTGGATTTCACTCCAAACTCACCAAATGACTCCTCCCACCTTATTATGATGTTGCCCAAGTTTTGGAATCGATCCGAAATCAATAGGTGTAAGAAATTGGACAATTCAAGTTCGCACCCAGTTCGATCCTTACATGCAGTGGTCTGTGTTTTGCTTAGTTCTAGCTATTGGATTTCACTCCAAACACAATAATTGACTCCTCCAACTGATTATGAGGTTGCCCAAGTTTGGAATCGATCCGAAATCAGTTGGTGTAAGAAATTGGACAATTCAAGTTCGCACCCAGTTTCGATCCTTACATGGAGTGGTTGGTGTTTTGCTTAGTTCTAGCTATTGGATTTCACTCCAAACACAATAAATGACTCCTCCCACCTTATTATGATGTTGCCCAAGTTTTGGACTCGATCCGAAATCAATAGGTGTAAGAAATTGGACAATTCAAGTCGCACCCAGTTCGATCCTTACATCGAGTGGTTGGTGTTTTGCTTAGTTCTAGCTATTGGATTTCACTCCAAACACAACAAATGACTCCTCCCACCTTATTATGATGTTGCCCAAGTTTTGGACTCGATCCGAAATCAATAGGTGTAAGAAATTGGACAATTCAAGTTAGCACCCGTTCGTTCCTTACATGGAGTGGTTGGTGTTTTGCTTAGTTCTAGCTATTGGATTTCACTCCAAACTCACCAAATGACTCCTCCCACCTTATTATGGTGTTGCCCAAGTTTTGGAATCGATCCGAAATCAATAGGGGTAAGAAATTGGACAATTCAAGTTCGCACCCATGTTCGTTCCTTACATGGAGTGGTTGGTGTTTGCTTAGTTCTAGCTATTGGATTTCACTCCAAACTACCAAATGACTCCTCACCCTTATGATGTTGCCCAAGTTTTGGAATCATCCGAAATCAATAGGTGTAAGAAATTGGACAATTCAAGTTCGCACCCAGTGTGTTCTTCCTTACTGAGTGGTTGGTGTTTTGCGTAGTTCTAGCTATTGGATTTCACTCCAAACTCACCAAATGACTCCTCACCTTATGGTTGCCCAAGTTTTGGAATCGATCCGAAATCAATAGGTGTAAGAAATTGGACAATTCAAGTTCGCACCCAGTTCGATCCTTACATGCAGTGGTCTGTGTTTGCTTAGTTCTAGCTATTGGATTTCACTCCAAACACAATAATTGACTACTATTATTATGATGTTGCCAAGTTTTGGAATCGATCCGAAAAGTTGGTGTAAGAAATTGGACAATTCAAGTTAGCACCCAGTTCGATATTACATGGAGGGTGGTGGTGTT
>BJCG01002821.1:0-42172 GCA_005406145.1 Prunus yedoensis
TTGTGTTGGTGAATTTAATTTTTTTTATGATTTCAAAATATGAAAACTAGTCGAGGACAATTATGATTGTAATGAATAGATAATATGATTTTTTTTTTTTGGGTTTTTGTATGTCTTGTGAGAGTTTGAATTTTTATTGTTTATATGTTGCAAGAAGCCCCCACACATATGAAAACTTTGTTTCGTATAGAGATGTATATTTGAGGGTAAGGGTTAGTATGTCACTCATGTCTAATTAGGTGTATATGTTTATGTGTATTAATGAAATTCACTCGTACCGTCGAGTTTTTAACTTAAGCTTCACCTACTTGACTTTTGAATCCTGGATCCGCCACTGCACCCACACCTACCCTTTCTCGATATTATTTATCTTATAACACGTTAGAACCTAGAAAAAAGGAAGAGAAAACGAAAAACTAACACCCCGTCTCTAAACTGTGCTTAATGGTGAATACTGATCCAAGCCTCAATTTAAAGAAAAACGATTTTATATTTTGAATAACTGCCTGAAAGTTCAATTATATCGAAAAATAATTAAGGTCTAATCCCACCTACCCCGTCTCTAAACTGTTAGTCTTTCACAACTATATACACACATACAGATTCATACCTGAATTTTCCCTCCCATCATACCAGCATCAGAGCCACCATTTGAGTTCCTCACTTCATCTTCACCATGTTTCATGATCTCCATTCTCACTCTCTCTCTCTCCATGCTCTCTCCATTCTCTTCCATTCTCACTCTCTCTCTCTCCATGCTCTCTCCATTCTCTTCCATTCTCTCTCTCTCTGTCTCTCTTTTTTTTGTAATTTGCTCGTATGAAATGAAATCAAGAGTGCACACTTATATAGTGTGATCAATGCGCGTCTTTTTAGTTTATTTTATAATTTTTTTATACAAGGATAGGCTACTGGACTAATGTCGGCGTTTCATTTTGAATGTTGAATTTTATTTAGATAAAATTCAAGAGAGAGTGACGAGTATTGAAAATTCAAAATGACTGAAAGTCATTCAGCATTAAATTAAGCTCACAATAAATCAGCAAATATAATATCTAGGAGGAATATCTGTTAACTATTTTTGTTTACGCCTTTGGTGTTGGGCTTTAGACCTATGTGGGTCGCTATTAATAAAAGCCAGGGGCTCACACGCGTGAGCATTGCGAGGTCCCTGTGGGCATACGGCGTAATTAGCTCTCAGCAAAAAGCTCAGGAAGAATCCTTGGTCTCAAGAACAGCCATATGCAACAAGATTCCTCCGTCAGATATTTATTATTTTATTTTCAGAAATATACAGTGAGCAATATTCGAATTAGATCCTATGGTCACACATATTCAGAGATTTAGTAACCCCACGGGCCAAACTGCAGGAAGTCCTGGTAACTGCATGATCCGCATGTTCTCAAGGTCCAGCTGAAAGCCTACGGCTCAGCTGTCAGCCTGGTCACCAATTATTATTGGCGGTCTAATTGAATAACCAAAACCCTTCGATTAAGCAAACAACCAATCAGATTATCAAAGTCAACTACTCCCTAATCACAAACCTTTGCTCTATCACCAAGCAAGCCCAAAAGTCTAAAGGGAAAATAACCACGCAACATCACCAAACGAAAAAGGAGAGCGTCGGTGAGGAAAAAGTCAAAGTGAGAGTGATGTGTATTGAATAGTTAGGGTTATTGGCGTAGCCAGGAATTCTCTCAAGGAGGGTCAACATTATTAGCTTGAGAAAACCATGAATATTAACATAATATTTTTTTTAATTGTATAATTTAATTGTTATCTTCCAAAATCATAACCTGCATCGCTGAATCAAATCATAATACATTGCTCAAAAGAGAACTGAATAGCTAGTATTGAGAGATTTACTTGACTGATGGCCGATTCAATAACAAAAACTATAAGAGAACTCAATAAATGAAAGAATAGAAAGATTGAAGTTAAAAAGGAAAAATGGAGTAAAGATAAATATAGGTAAAACTATATAAGTAAAGAATAGCAATCAACTAGAGTTAGAAAATTAGAAGGGTCATCTATAAAAGAAACCCAAGAAAATCAAATATATCACATAACAAATGCATTTGTTACATAAATTGGAGGAGGGTCAGCTGACCCTTGTGGGCCTTAGCTGACCCTTGTGGGCCTTAGCTGGTTCCGCCATTGGGTAGGGTAGTAGATACCGAGCTTAGTTTTTGTTTTTCGTCTTTCGTCTTGAGCCCCGAATACTCAAAGGCCAGCATGTATATACCAAGCTTAGTTTTTCTTTAAATGACACACTACTAGAAAAACGCTCAACAGGGACCCTTTTATTGGAGACTAAAATAAAGGGAGCTGATTTCCCCACTCCTTTTTTCTCCACTTACACTCTCTTTTTGCTCTTTAATATTTTTTAATTAATTTTGTTCTTTCTCATTTCTATTATATCCTTACCCTACATTAATTTCTTTTTTACTTCACTTTTGTATTATTTCTTTTTCTTTATACTTAATTTTACTTACACTTCATTTTCAATATTAAAGGGAAAAAAAACTTAATTTCTTACTCTATTAAAAGAAAAAAAATATTGAAAATGGAGTGCAAGTTGAAAAATGAAGTATAAAGAAAAATAACTAATATAAAAGTGAAGTAAAAAGAAATTAATGTAGGATAAGGGTATAATAAGAAAGAGAAAGAACATAATTGATTAAAAAGTATTAAAAAGCAAAAGGGAGTGTAAGCGAAGAAAATGGGAGTAGGGAAATCATATCCCAAAATAAAAACAGTCTTTAGGCCATCTCCAACCATATTAAAGCTAAACTTAAATTTCTACCCTCCAAAATACAACTATTCATGTATTTTCAAGACTAAATTTTTTTTTCCTCCAACCTTGCAGACTCATAATTTGAGTCCATAACTTTATTAAATTGGTTATGAATAATTAATCCCTAAATTTTTTTTCTCGTTAATTTTTCTTGATATTATTTTTTTTTCAACATTCGTGATTTAAATATTATGGAATGGTTGGAGATGGTCTTATAGAATGCTATTAGGAACTGATAATAGAAATAGTCTCAATAAAATGATAATAGGACTGATTCAATAATTTTCCACTAGCCTCTCCGCACATGCTTCCGCGCCTGCGAAAGGTCATTTGTTTTAAAATTAAAATTTTATTTTAGAATTAAAAAAGATAATGGGTAGTTGTTTTCTATAAAAATAAGATCAATTATCCGATTTTTCTTTTAATTTTAATTTTTTTAAATATGAAAAAAAAAGTGAATTTACCATATTATCCTCATTTAATTAATAATTTCAATTCTTAATGTTTGCATTAACTAAGAACATTTTCTGGTATTTTGAATGTTTCACCATTCTCTGCATTTTGCTTTATATATATAGATTTTCCATGACTAATAATTTTAAAAACTCAAAAATCCGTGCCTTCAGTACTAAAGAAATTATATATAATACTTCCATGTCAAATATATATTAGAAAATAAGGCACTGACAAATTAATCAGTGCCCAAGTTCTTCACAAATTAATCAACTCCGTAAGGACCTTTAGATTACTTATTTATATGTGGAATTTATATACGTTTTGATTTCTTAGGTGTTAGTAAATGCATGAGAATTTAGGAATCATAATAATTCCAATACTCATATGGTAGCAAGTGCAGGGCAAGTGTGGAATAAAAATAATTTCAATACCTATCTTAACTCATTTTCTGTAAGTAAACATGTCATGAAAGGAAAACTGTAATCGTAAGTTGAAAAAAAATAAACACATAAGACAACTATATACACACATACAGATATATATATTCATACCTGAATTTGCCCTCGCATCAAAGCTAACTGCAGGATGGTCATACCAGCATCAGAGCCAGCTTTTGAGTTGAGGAACTCACCTTTGTCTCTCACCAGTTGAACCAGAAATTTCAAGCACTCTAACTGGTTATATTTAACACACAAGTGCAAAACAGTTTCTTTTAATCTATTATCAACTCTAACATAAATGGACTCATGATTTGCATGTGTCAACTCCTTGAGGACCTCAACTTCTCCTCTCATGGCAGCATAGTGAAGAGGGATTCTTCCCTTCTCATCAGGACACAAGCACGCCTCAGGATATGCAAAGAGCAAAGCCTGGACGATCTGCTTGCCCCCCAGCAGAAGCCAAGTGCAAAGGTGTGCGTCTAAAGGAGTTCAACGCTTCTGCAAGTTTTGGAACATGAGTGAGAAGGGTTTTGGTAAACTCAAGGTGGCCAAGCAAAGCCAGACCATGCTGCCTCATACACTTCATCTTCACCATGTCTAATGACATTCACTATCTCTCTCTCTCTATCTATTTCTCTCACTGTATAGTCGGAGGCTCTCTTTATGTAGTAGAGGGATGAAGGCACATCAATTCTTTAGTCTTCCAAGCCTTTATTCTTGGGCCCTGACAGCTGAGACTTTCTGACATATTATCTTTTTCTAATATTTTTTTTGAGTGCTGCTATTTCCACCCCATGTCCTATTTTCTCATCCACCTTATCTTCCCACCCACCATGTAAATTTGAAAAAAACACAATCCTATCTTTCCACCCACCATTATTCCTAAAATACCATTTAATTATTAATTTATGCAAATTATCTATGTTTTTTTAGTAGAAACAATGTATTTATTTCAATAAAACTGAAACCGATTACAGCATATCCTCCTCAACCAACAAGTTCTCGATGAAAGCAGGAGAGTCTCTATCCCATGAGAACATGTTAATTGATGAAATAGTGAAATATGCAAGACCATGTGAGTGGTATTGGCATCTCTAGAAACAAAACAAACTGAAGAATTATTTAGTTGCTGAAACAAAAAAACGACAATCATCGATTGATACTCCTATTGATGAGTTGTCTGCAATGTTAGATCATTATTAAAATAACTTTAACCCCACATCTATCATCCTCGCCCATCTCCAACACCAACACCAAACTCCTCCTTACCCTTCAAAAAGCCAACATGTTATTACTACAAAAATGAAAATCAATGAACCCAGCCTAAAGAGACAGAGACAGAGAGATAGAGAGAGATGAGAGGAAAAGAGGATTTGTTGGCGGCACGGGGGGAGGGGGTCGCCGCTAGCGGGTGGGATGGCTGACAAGTCAGGTGAGGGTGGACGAGCTTTGGTGGCTCTTGGGTTTTTGGTTTTGTTTTTAAGAATTAATTTTAGTTTTTTTTAGTTATTAAAAGTGAACATTGTCAAAAAAAAATTAGAGAGTCCTTAGAAGTCATTTTTTGAATGGGTAAATTAGTCTTTAAAATTTTGAAAATAAGGTGGGTGGGGAAATAGGACAGGTGGGTGGAAATAGCAGCACACTTTTTTTTTTAGGATACAATAATAGGTTAACATCCACAATGGACTCTCTAAACCACCTCCTTAGACAAATTTTAGGGAGGAATTGTAAAAATACAACTCCAACCATGCTCCCTATTCACCTCCTAAAATAGAGAGACCTCTAGGAGCTTCTAAATCTGATGAGAGAGAAAGGACTCCTAGTGGCTCCCTATAATTTAATGCTGCTTTATTGAATGAGTATTTCAAACCTTTATTTAATGCTAATTTTTTTAATTTAATTTTTTAATAGAGATGAACCAATCAAAAAAGAGTTATAGCATTTATGACTCCCTAAACTAGAGAGTTTTATAGAGAGCTTCTAAAATAACTTTTATATGTTTTTAGCTAAAATTTAACTAAAAAATAGAGAACATGATTATGGATACTCTAAGGCCATTCCTAAAAGAGGTTGATAAAGTTACCTTTAGAGTTTCGATGAAATCTTTGGGGTTTTAAAAGCATCTCTCTCATAATAGAAGGTTTTATATTCGGAGATTCATTTATGATGTAATTTAATTTATGTGCTATTTTTTTTATTTTTGTTAACTTATTATGTTTTAACGTATGTTTATGTTCTATTTGGTTTTTTTAACATTTCAACCCAAAAAAATTAAAATTTGAACAAAATTTAAAAAAAAGGTGATTAGAGTAAAGAAAAAAATTAGCTATTTATTTCTATTAAAAAAATGAAGACTTTCATTTGAAGAAGAAAAATAAACTTTTCACCCAAAAAAAAAGAAGAAAAATAAACTGTAGAAAAAGAGAATACAAAAATCAAGATTTTTTAATGTGCTAGCGGGCCCTGTGCATGTGGTTTGATAGGAGAGTATTTGGGCAGTTGCGTGTTTTGGACGATTGAGGAGAGAAAAAAGTGATTCATGTGGGGACCACTCGGGCTTAAGGGGCTGCATCCGCGTCCTCACCTATCCAATATTGTGCTTTGTGTGGTTTTGCTTTGTGTTGAGAATCTTTTGCTTCTGTGATTTGTAAACATCCCTACCCTACCTATTCAATACTCATCAGTCATCACTCACTCTTTGTCTATTTCCTCACCGACACTCTCCCTTATTATCTACTTTTTCGGTTCCAGCACCTCCCTCACTGTCTTCCACTAGTTTCCTTCAATCACGCTGACAAAATTCACCAATAACCAGAGAAGAGCGTGATCACCTACCGCTAGATTAGATAAAATTCAAAATTCAGAATTCAAAATGAAACCCCCCATTAGTCCAGTAGCCTATCGTTGTATTTAAAAAATTATAAAATAAAATAAAAAGACGCGCATTGATCACGACCAAGGTCTAAAATATCGATGATATCGGAAATATCGATAGTTCAAAAATACGGAAATTTCGATGGAAATATCAGAATATTATCGATATCGATAAAAATTGAATAAAAATCACGGAAATTGTAAGAAAAACTTGAAAATTTTTATTGAAACTTTGGATAATGTTTATTTAGTCAATTATCTATTAGTTTATCACAAAAAAATTAGAAGGAAATGCATTGCATGATGAATTTAACTGATTTAAGTTGATTATACAGCGAGCTGGCAAACACTGTAAGTGTAGAAAATATGTAGTAATTAATGAAAAAAATATTAAACACACCATAATCATTTATAAATAATGATTTACTACAATATTTTACACTTTATACATTGCATGGTAAGATACATGAGTGACTTAGTACCACATAGAGTTCCTATGAGGTTCAAATTTTTCACTATCTTTATCATCTCTATGTGTAGAGTAAGTGTATTGTAAAGAGTAGTCATCAAATGATAAATCCCCAAAATAGTTTTGTATGTAATTGTTAACATGCCACCCATATAAATATAAATATTTTAGCATATTATCACAAAAACATAAGTGATATGGTGGTTAAGGTGTTGGAGGAGTAAAATAGGAGGGGTTCAAATCTCCTTTGTGTTTTTTTCTCCCTTTTTCCCCCTTTCATTTCTTCTTTTTTCTTTTTTTTCCCCTTTACATCGATATTTTTGATATTTTAGCGATATTACACCGATATTTTGACAAAATATTGCTGAAGTGTGAGCGACATTATCGACATCGATATTTTCTGATATTGTCGATATTTATACGATATGTACATTGATATGTTCCGAAATATCCGTGATTCGAAGCAATCGAAATATCCTCGATATTTCGTCGATATTATCGATATTTCATACTATGATCACGACTATATAAGTGCACTCTTATTTCATTTTAGATGAGCAAATTAGAAAAAGAGAGAATTAACGTTGGTCTGACGATTATATCTCTCAAAAAATGAGCACATGATCTCACATAATGAGATTTAACGATTTTTTGTGTTATCATTTAAATCTTTTTATTATAACCTTGATGAAAAGAGGGTAATTTATTTATGAACAAATCAATACATCGATGGGGACATAAAGCGAAACTTGGAGAACAAAACAAATAAGATATAAATAAATGACAAAAATATCAAACAAATAGATAATTGGGCAAAAAGAAGGGAATGTTATATTTTAACTTAGGACTGTAGGTTAACCGATATTATGGATTCGGTTCCTCTAGATTTAGAGATCATGCATTTACATACATTTCGCAAAATTTTGACTATCCTAATAATTTAACCATTTAAACATATAACATGTTAGCAACAATGGTGTTTAATTTTCCTTTTCATCAGAAAAGTATTTCATAATTGTTTAAACAAAGAAATATAAATAAAATAAAAATTTACTCCCTTTCCATGAAACTTGAAGGAGACAGGGGTTTTCGAGATATATTTTTTTTTCGAGATATATACATATAGGCTTAAATGTTAAAATGGTCCTTGTGTTTTATCTTGTTGGCCAATTTAGTCCATGTGTTTTTAATTTGCCCAATTTGATCCTTGTGTTAGCATTGTTAACCAATGTGGCTCATTCTGTCAAAATTGGTGTTAAATAAACATGATAATTCTTTTTTTTCTTTTTTTTCCTTTGAAAACCTATAAATTTTGTTTAAATTAATTTATAAAAATTGAATTAATTTAAAAACATATTAAAACTTCATTAGAACTAAAACATAGCATTAGAAAAAAGATTAAAAAAACAGGATGGGCGTGGTCGGGGCTGCTCAGCGATGTGGTTGGGGGGAGTGGGGCGATGACTGCATGGTGAAGATCCTACTGAGAGATGGTCATGAGTTAGGAATGTTCTTGAGAGAGAGAGAGAGAGAGAGAGAGAGAGAGAGAGAGAGAGAAGGGGAGGGGTGGGTGGTTGTGGCTTGGGGAGTTGGGGTTTTTGCATGTGGGTGAGTTATTGCTGGGGAGAAAGGGTGTTGCGCTTGCGGTTGAGATGAAATGGTGTTGTCCTTTGGTTTTTAATTGCTTTTAGCTTTTAAGTCTTTTTTTTATGGCTTAAATGTCAAAATAGTCCCTGTGTTTTATCTTATCGGCCAATTTAGTCCCCGTGTTATTAATTTGGACAATTTAGTCCTTGTGTTTGTATCTGATAACATATTTTATCATTTCCGTCAAAATTATGTTAAAACCTAAAAAAAGGACATTTAAAATTAATTTAAAATATGTAATTAATTATAAAGATTTAAACTCAAATAATAATAATGCTAAAATGATTAAAACCCACGCAACCTCAACCTCCAATGGTCTCGATTCCTGTAGGAAAAAAAAAAGTTCTTAGTCGAATTGATGCCTACTCTTTTCTTGCTGCAATATTTCTTCTCTCTTATGTTTTAGATTTTCTCATACTCTACCCTTCATCTCTCTCTCCTCTCCGATCCATTGCTCTGAATGTCGTTGAC
Organism: Prunus yedoensis; assembly: GCA_005406145.1. Classification (NCBI taxonomy): domain Eukaryota; kingdom Viridiplantae; phylum Streptophyta; class Magnoliopsida; order Rosales; family Rosaceae; genus Prunus; species Prunus yedoensis. The sequence continues at coordinate 9,155 of BJCG01002821.1, forward strand.
TTTTGCTGTAGTGAGGATGATCAATTGGCGGTAGAGCCATCAAGGTTACGGTGACTGACTATTAAGATCTTTGTGATTTGTCAGAGAGGAAGCCGAGAGAGAGAGAGAGATAGAGAGAGAGAGTTGTTGTGGTTTAGGTGGGGTTGGAATGATGGTGAGGGTGGCTATGGGTTTGGGGTTGGAGTGGTGGTGGTGAGGGTGGCTGGGTTTGGGAGGTGGTTGAGGTGTGTATGTGAAATTGGGGAAGGTGAAATTTTTTAAAAAATATATTCCATTTTCATATTGAATTTAAAATTTTATAATCAATTACAATTTTTTAATTAATTTTAAATATTTAATATTTAATATTTTTAAGGGAATGGACTACATTGACTAACATATACAAACACAAGGACCAAATTGGCCAAATTGATAACAAAGGGACTAAATTGGCCTATGAGATAAAACACAGGGACCATTTGAACATTTAAGCCTATATATATATATGCTTGAGTGGCATTGCTCTTATTTTCAAAGGATTTCTATAAGTTTTACAGCTTCACTAGTTTGAGTTAATAAAATCATTAATTTCAAAGTTATTTTCATGTGTTCAAATTACGTTCCATATTATCTTTACATTTTTATAATTTGCATTTACTCAGTTCTAAGTTTTTATTATCATCTAAGCCGATTTATCAAAGTCTTTGTCTATTTGTTCCTCACATATTCTGGATCTGGTCTCTAGCCCTTTCTGGTATCAGAGCCATGAGAGTTGAAGGAGTTAAGTTCTTAAGTTTGCTACTCATCCCACCCAAGTGGCTGGTTTAAGTCTTATGAGTTAGCAAGTCTCCAGTCCCTTCCGAGTCTATTCAGAGTTATCTGTTCCCTTGAGTCCTATCTCTCGACCCAAATAGTAAGTCCCATGAGAGGCATGAGCGGTTGCGGCCTGAGCGGTGAGAGAGATAACGTCTTAAGATGCAGGTACCTTTGAGTCAGCCTTAGGAGTTTCTGTAGATCTTCTACCTCTTGAGTCTTAAGTCAAAAACTTGTAAGTATGAGTCATTTTCTTAGAACCAACTAAGTTAATTCTTCGAGTTCTAGAGCCAGTTCTAGTCAAGTTCCAGACATAGTTAATGAAGAACAAGTAGAATTTGAGTCAACAAGTGAGTTAACCTGTAAAGATTGGAATATACCCAGAGTCTCTAGTAAAGAAATTTACAAGATACAATGGTCACCCTTGTCATTTAAGTCAACCACCCATGTTAAGACAGTTGAACAAGTCTATACCTTAAGTAAAAAACATGAACATGTCAGTTACTTAATCTTGAGTCAATTAAAAAACATAAGAAAGATGGTAATAATTTCCTACATATTGGTCTAGTTCAAGTTGCAGTTAAACCTTTAACCAAGTTAGGTCTTGATGCTTCAATCCTTTTATGCCTAAGAGATGCCAGATTCCCTGATTTCCAGGATAGTACCCTAGGAGTCATTGAGTCAAGTCTGTTTAATGGTCCTGTTCATTTTGACTGTTATCCAGATTTCACAGTTAGCCTAAGTGATCCCCATATTCTTAAAACCTTAACTTTGAATATTAAAACCCATGGTTACAATGTCTTACCCGATAGTCAACCTTTAGGTTTAATTCATAGAATTTATTACAAAGTTACAGGAACAAACATGAATTTCCAAGCCCTTAGTAAAAGCCATAAATCACAAACGTTGTTAATCCAGAGTCACACAACTGATGCCAATATCACGGTCCCTCACACAATTAAACGGTCAGATGTTAAGTTACCCCAGGATTGGTTTCTAACAACTGAATGCCCTCCAAAGCCAATTCAACGTAGTCTAAGCAATTTAGACTATATTCAACCCTACCTAGATGGTACATTTAAAATCAGTTTCGATAGACAACAACCACCAGTTAAGTCCACGGTCCAATTAGAACAACTACCAACCCCTAGTCAATCCTTTAAGATTCAAGCACGACATTCTTCTGCAAAGTCATCCTCCGTTACAGAACGTGATTTAGAAATAGAAAAAGCCTGAATTGATTTTAAGTTAAGTGAATTAAGAAAAAAAGACCAAGTAGTTCAACCTAGTTACGGAAAAGCCCAAGTCAATGAAATTACACTAAAGTCACCTACACAAATAGATTTCGAAGGTTCCACCTTTGTAGTCGTTGATAACCAGTTACGAACCCTTAGTAAACCTTTTAAAATCCATTGGTCAAAATTAGATGCCCATTTCCAAGCCCCTCAAATGAGTTCAGAAAAGCCGATTATCATGCAGCTTTCCCCAAAGCTTAAAGAAAAGAAATTTTCAATGAGTGGAAAGCATATCTGAAAGCAACTAAGTCAGAAAGTTATTATCTTGATTTCGTAGAAAGTAAATACATGAGTCAAAAGTTAACAACTTTAACCCAAGAAAAATGGGAAAAAGAAGATAATACAAAAGTTATTTCTACTCACCCCCTGGTAGAAACAATAGTTATCAGTCACAAGAAAGCCAAAATCATTGCTAGTCCTTACAAAGTCACCGACCCTAAGGATAACGATAAAAGAATAATTGAGCAAAATAATTATAGTAACCAGAGTTTGATAGTCATAGGAAAACAATTAGATAAAATAGAAACGAAAGTTGATAAGTTAATTCCCCAAGAAATTACTCTTAAGTCAAAGAAAGAAAAAACTTTAGTCCAATTTTCAGAGTTAAAACCTAGTTCTGCGTTAAAATCCAGTCCAACTATGAAGAAAATCGAAGAAACATTTCGAGAATTAACCCCAGTTAAACAGAAGCCCGAACTAGATCCCGAACCTTCAGGAGTAAAAGTCTTACAATTTGAAGTTAATTCTGATAGTGAGTCAACCATGTCTTTAGAATAAGTCTCTAGTCATGAGTCAGACACCAGTAATATTTCTAAAATTGAAAAAGCCTTTTAACAATTTACAAGTAAACCAGGATTCCCAATGCCTTAAACTCAGTCGTTTAACAGGTAAAGTCAATCCTACGAGTCTTACTAAGAATTGGTATCCTAAGCCAACGCCCCCAGATATCCAGTTTGAAGAAAGAACCTGTTGCGTAGATTTCAGCTGCACCAAAATGGATTCAGCTGCATCCTCAACTTGTGATACTCGCAAGTGCACGAGCCGTTGGTAGTTTAGCATATGTAAGTGTGAGGTCGATTCCACAGGGATTGGTGATTGAATGATCCAACTCAGTTTTCCTACACAAAACAGAAATGAAAACAAAAGAACATAAAACAAGGATTTTGTACAAAGAACATGGAGAGATTTTGGAAGAGAAGGGAGAGAGGTGTTTAAGAACTTTGAGAATTTGATGAAGAAACGAAAAGGTGTTTGAGAACTTAGAGAAGAGAGCAGAAAGTGTTTGAGAACTTTGAGGAATTTGGAAGAGAGTGTTTGAGAACTTGGAGGGTTTGGAAGAGAGTGTTTGAGAGCTTGGAGGATGTTTGTGAACTTGGAGAATTTGAGAACTTAGGGAAGGGAGAGAAAGGTGTTTGTGAAGTGTTTGAGACATGGAGACTTTTGGAAGAGAGTGTTTGAGGACTTTGAGAATTTGGAAGAGAGTGTTTGAGAAACTTGGAGACTTTTGAAGAGAATATTGGAAGAGTAAGGAAAGTGGTGTTTGGGAACTTTGTGGATTTTGGAAGAGAGAGTGTTTGGAAAATTGGAGAATGTTTGAGAACTTTGGAAGAGAAGAGACATGTGTTTGAGGAATTGGAGAATGCTTGGAAGAGAATAGAGAAGTGTTTGGGAAGTGTTTGAAGATTTAGTAAAAAGATCATATTACAACAATTGAGAACTACAAAGGGAAACTAAAAGAATTTGAGGGAGATAAGGGAAGGGAGCTCTAGAGAAGTGCTTGAGAGCTCCCCCCCTTGGGGTCTTATTACAAACTTAGAGAACTTCCCTATTTATAGGCCTAAGGGAAGTGAAAAATCTGAATTATACAATTGAATTTTCTAAACACACTAACTTCACCTAGCACACAACACTTAATTCACCAACTTAACCTAACACACAATTGCATTTGAAAACAATTCCTCTTGTCTTTAGGCTTAGTGTTCAGCTCCCACTTCATCATCTTTTGGCTGCTGCAAAATTCCACTCAAAAATAGGTATTGAATATGCTTCACCAAACTTTCCCACAATCAACAACACTTCATCATGCATATGTCATGCATGACAATGCATTGCAGCCAGCTTGTGGGCTCGTTTTGGGCTTGTTCATCCATTCTGAAAAATCTGCAAAAATATGGATCTTCAAGCTCTGTATCTTATCTTTCCAAGCATATGCAGCCCAGCTCAAGGAAAAATCGGAAAGGCCTTCAAATGTGATTTTTGGCCCAGTAACGCAGATGCTGCCGAATTTGACCTTAAGTTGCCAAAACATGTATAACTTTCTCTAGAAGACTCGGAATCATGAACCGTAAAATTCTACAGAAACTAGACTTCCGTATCTTTCCAATGATGTATGGCTCATCATCTGGTTCTTCTTGAGCAAGTACAGTCCAATCTGTGAAGTTGACTGATCTGCAGACACTGTTTTGAGCTAACTTGTCTCCAAAATGCATTTATTGAGTCTCAAGCTTATTAAACTGAAACAAACCCAAAACAAATTAAAAGCACAAGTTTAACTCAAAAACATAACCAAATCATAAGTTAAAAGGGTACAAAATGATATGTAATTTATGCACCGATCAGAACCCAGGGTCAGTTTTCAGTGTCTTCTGATAAGTTTTACGAATGGAATATCAATGGCTTGTCCGAATAGGAGATACTTAACAAGTTACAGCATATGTCTATGGTTGCCAATAGTTACGTCACCAATCACCATTTAAGACAGTCAGAAATAGTCCCCTTATTAGAAATATGTTTCACAGGAACACTTCGTTCTTGGTGGGATAAACATCTCACAGAAACCGCAAAGAGTCAAATAATTCACGCAGTTAAAGAAAATGAGTTAGGTTACCCTATTTTTGATGAACGTTTAGGTGCAGGAATAGAAGACGGAGTCAACACCCTGCTCTATACAATAATTGAACATTTCATAGGAACACCTAGTAATACAACTGCCAGAATTCACGATCAGTTCAGCAATCTCAGATGCCCTAAGTTAAGTGATTTTAGATGTTATAAAGATGTCTTCATTTCCAGAGTCATGTTAAGAGAAGATAGTAATCAACCGTTTTGGAAAGAAAAGTTCATAAACGGTCTTCCCAACTTGTTTGCCCATAAGATTAGAACGGTCTTAAGCAATGAGTCAGGTCAAATTAACTATGATGAGTTAACCTACGGTAATATAGTCAGTACAATTAATCAAGTTGGTATGAAAATGTGTGTTGATTTAAAAATCAGTAAGTCAGTACAGTCAGAAAGAAAGTCAGCCAAATATGAGTTAGGTAATTTCTGCGAACAATACGGTCTAGCACCAGTACCCCCGTCTAGACAAGTCAACAAGAGTCATGATAAAAGATTTAGTAAAAGTCGATATTATTCTCGTAAGAAAAATTCTTTCAAGAATAATGATGAATTTTATAGTAAAAGAAAGTTTACCCCAAGAAAAGATGATCAAATGATTCCAGACAAAGTAAAAAGAAGAGTCACTTTAAGAAAAGTACCGACAAAAGAAAAGTTAAATGTTTTAAGTGTAAAAGATTCGGTCATTTTGCTAATGAGTGTAAAGTAAAAGATACAATAAAGCAGTTAAAGTTAGCATCTGAAGATGAAGCCAAATTAATTAAAGTCCTAGAATTAAACAATTCCGAGTCAGACCCAATGTCCTCAGCCCATTCAGAAAATTATAGCTCCGATAACTCCCAGTCAAGTTCACCCACAGTCTAGTTAGGATGCAAAGATAAGTGTTGCAATGTCTTAAGAAAATCAATTTGTGTTCTCACTAAACAAGAAGAACAAGAAGAGTTATTAATCGATTCAATCAGTAAAGTTGAAAATCCCGAGTTAAAATTTGAATATCTAAGGAAACTTAGAAAATTATATATATATATACAGTCCATTTCTATTAAGGGATCCCTCAAATAAAAGGACGCCTTTTAGGGTACCCTACAAATTTTTTTTAACGATCCAAACCATCTATTTTTTAGGTCTTCATTGATAGATTATCCTTCCAAATAATTAGACAAATCGGAAACCATTTAGACATCTAATTATGTCCTTCAAAATCAATGAACACAGTGCTTCAAGAAAGTACTAAAATTTCAATAATTTAATTCAATAGTCAAATGATATCGGATTCAAGTGATTTTTTTTTAATAGAGATGATCTTTGAATGAATATTTACAAAATAGACGGTTTGGATTAGTGAAATACAATCAGGAATAGGGCCTACAAAAGTGTCCCTTAAATAAGCTTATTTGAGGGATCCCTCAATGGAAACATATATATATATATATATATATATAGAGAGAGAGAGAGAGAGAGAGAGAGAGAGAGAGAGAGAGAGAGAGAGAGAGAAATGGTGAATGGTATAGTGGCTTCGGTGGTGTTTGGGTGGGCGAGCATAGATATGGTGGATGGTATGTTTGCGTGGGTGTGTTGGGGTTGGTAGGGGCAGCAGGGATAGGGGTGGGGGAGGGGAAGTTGCATTTCTGGTTTTTAATGTTTAGATTATGTGATTCTTTAATCTTATTTTTTAGTTTTAAATTGAATTTTCAAATATTTTAAGTTATCAAATTTTTTATTAATTTTTTCAACGTTTAATGATGTGTCTTGTCTTGTTTTAAATAATTAGATTATTATGATGGTCAAGATTTTTCAAAATGTAGATAAATGCATGATCTCTAAATATAAAGACTCGAGATCCTAGAATATTACCACAAAACTTTTCGAAATATTAAAATAAAGATATTACATCATTTTAACCTTATAAATGTTGGATCAAGAATTGAACGCGTGTCTGGTACTTTAGGGTGGTGTCTTGACTGAGTCCATTTTTTTTGGTGTCTTCACGATTTTAGTGGGCTGGAGATACAACAGCAGCCACACATAACAACTACACACAGTGGCGAATCCAGAAATTTTAATTCCAGGGGTCAATGTGTAAAAGGTTTTAAATTTTTTATTATAGAAAATATACCCATCGAAATGAAACGATAATATTCTAATTCATAGTTAATAGATAAAACCATATAAAATACTCATGTTCATTATCAAAGAGAATTGCATCTCTTCATCTCAAATCCTTATTTGTCTCTTCTTGATACATGAGTCTGTAAGACCTCCACCAGTTCAACAAAGTCTCGATTTTTCTTATTTAGTGCTTCTATATGTCGGTTTGCATGTTTGATGCCTATGCAATTCGGCAACTTCATCCTTCAAGGATGTGACTTGAGCAGTCAATGTGGCACACTCTTGGTTCCTCGCTAGCAGACACAATACTACATTTGCTACCGAAGCAGCACAGTGAGCATTGAAAAATTTGGTCATTGTGCATATTTGCAGCTTGCACAAAGGTAGAACCAATATGGAAATTAAAGTGTGGAAACACAACATTTTCATCTGTTGTATATTGGTTTGAAGGAGGAGCAAAGATAAATTCAAATCTGTGGAGGCTTCAGGAATCAAAGGAAACTCCATTTTTGATTGATTTTTTATTATGTTTTCTATCTAGTTTTGATTGAAGAGCGTCCTCGTTTAAATGGTAATGAAAAACAAATGACGGAGACATACTAGGTAATTTTTCCGCAAAATTCGATTGAAATCTCTTCGCTTATCGAGCTGTCTTGTCTTATTCGATGTAAGAGCTATCATGTAATCCCGCGCATTTTAGTATATCAATGTATTGAACCTTACTTATTTATGTTTCTAGTATTGAAAAAACTTATAAAGAAAAATACATGAGAAGGAAAAATGGAAAATAAAAAGTAAACACAAAGTAAAGAGCAAAAGGAACAAAGAAAAAATATATATACAAAAAGAAAAAACTGAAAAGAAAAAAAAAGAAAAAAAGAAAGATTGGGAAAAGAAAAAAAAACAATTGGAAACATAATAGTATATTTCATTTGAATTGTCTAATGTATTGGGGATTGTGGGGCTTATCGGGTGCTGGCCCTGTTTATTTTAATATGTTTTTAAAAGAAAAAAACTTAAACAAACGGATTGCATGCCATGACCTCTCATTTTGACTGGTCCCCACAACCACTTTTTGTTTTAATGTTTTCAACTTTCTTTAGCTTCTGATATGAGTAATTTTAGCAGTTCATCAGAGCATAGCAGAGATGACCTACTTGCACTAAAACTGCATTTAAAGCGTCTAAATTTCTTCGATTGGGCTAATTTTTTGACATGTTATAGTAGAGATGAAGAGGAACTGCTAAAATATGAATATGGGTTTGAATATGTTAGGTTCTTATTTTATTCTTCTCCATAAGGAGGTATATATAAGAGTTTACATGAGTGCTTTACAAGAAATTAGATATAGTAAAGGATTAGGAAAGTATCTCCTAATTATACAATAATTTGACAACTATATAAAAATAGGAAAGTAAATCCGTTAATTAACCAAGGAAATAAATCTATAAAATAGGAAAGTAAATCCCTTAATTAATCAAGGAAATAAATCTCCTTGATTAATTAGGAGACTCACTTCAACACTCCTCCTCAAGTTGGTGCATATACGTCACAAATGCCTAACTTGGTAAGTGAGTCATGAAATTCGTAGCGCCTGAGTCGATAATCCATGCAATTCAGGCAGAGTCTTTGGCGACCGGTCGTTTGCTTCGGGCGACTGGTCGCTTTTTTCGGGTGACCGATCGCTTTGAGTCTGCAATAAGAGAAGTAAAAAGTGATATGAGAATGTGAGGGATTTTGATTGGAGGAATTTGATTTGAGGAATTTGATGTAGGAATTGGATTTGAGAGGTATGTGTATAAGATTTGAGGAATTTGATTTGAGTATGAGAAATTTGGAAACGATATCCATGGCAGCGGAATGATTGAAGAATAAAAGAAAAAAGATGTGTTTAGGGTTTCAGGATAAGAGGATATGAGGATGTGGGTATGAAGATCTGAATCTGAACAAGGAATTTGATTTAGGATACGAGGATATGAGGAATACGATTTGTGTTTCAAGAAAATTCGATACGAGGATTTAGATCTGGAAATATGAGGAATACGAGATGAGGAATGTGATTTTGGGTTTGTGGTTCAAGAAAATTCGATACGATACGAGGAATACGATATGAGGAATGTGATTTTGGATACGAGGAATACGATATGAGGAATGTGATTTTGGGTACGAGGAATACGATATGAGGAATGTAAAGAACACAGAAACCCTGTGAACACGGCTAAGAACACAGAAACCCTGTGAATTCGGTTAAAGGACACAGAAACCCTGTGAACACGGCTAAAGGACACAGAAACCCTGTGAATACGGCTACAGGACACAGAAACCCTGTGAACACGACTTAAGAACATAGAAACTTCTCTTCAATTCTCTTCTCCCTCCTGAAGAGAAGGGTATGTCAGAGTCAAGAAAGAGGCAAAATCTCCATGATAATGAGAAACAGATCCTTTTTCACTCCCCCTCCCCCCCTTGAAGAGGAGGGGATGAGAAAATTTGATATGAGAATTTAGAGACAACCGAGGATCGATTGCTCTGATACCATGCTATTATGAAGGGAGAATTTCGATTTGAGCTCAGGAAGTTGATGCTTTGGACCTGTGAACAGGGCTGACGGGTTTGATAGCTGAGAGGTGTTTGGGAGAGAATTCTTTGGGAAATCTTGAGTTTTAAAAGAAGCTGCTCGGCAGAGAAAAGAACAAAAGATAAAAGAATGCATGCGTGGGAGACAAATGAGGATGGCATGAGAACAAAAGATAAAAATAATGCACAACTAGGCAGACAAACATTTCATCCAAGAAGTCACTCACCCACTCCACCATTTCAAACCCACAAAATGTGGCCAAGTGGTCTTGATTCTCTGGTTGTTTTAAATTTAATGGGACTTTTGTTTGTTTTATTCAGTGGTGTCTCTTTTGGCTCAATTTGTTTTTTTTCCAATGTTTTTTTTTATTTTTAATTAATGTAACACTTTATTATTACATAATATATTACATAATATATAAAAAATTTGAAGTCCCAATAATCGGAGGCCCATGGCCGTCGCCCTTCTTGCCCATGCCCCATCTATAAGGGCACTTCCAGCAGTGCCCGAAGGCAAGGGCTGGGGGGGCTGAGCCCAAAATGTGATTCCAGCAGCGGGTGCTGGCCCTGGCAGGATGTGGGGGCCACAGGCCTGAGCAGGCCTGAAGGCAGGGGGAGCCCGTGTGCTGGTGCCACGTGGCGGCATCTGGGCTGTCGGATTTCTTTTTTGTCTTTCAATCCAACGGCAGGACATTTTTTCTGCAAAAAAATTCAAAAAATACCAAAAATACATGATTTTTTTTTCTATAAATACCAATCCCTACTCTTCACTTTTAACAAAAAATCCTCATACATCTTCTCCTCCTCCAATTATTATTCACTTTCTACTCAATATTTTTTTCACTTTCAAGTTTAATTTTTCTCTATCATATTATGGCTTTTTCTCAAGAAACCGGAGGGGCATGGAGCATCAAGGAAGATGTTTTGAAATTTTATCTGAAATTTGAAACAAAAATTTATCTGAAATTTGAAACCGAAAATCTTATCCGAATATTTTATCAGAAAATCTCATTCGAAAATATTGTCCAAATTAATTGTTTAGGTAAACAAATTTGTGAAAAAAACAAAAAATTGAATAGTACTTGCCCTTTGCCATGGCAACTGCTGGAAGTGCAACTTACTTTTTGAAATGGCAGACACTATTTACGTGAATAGTGTCAGCCCTAGGCCCCCTTGCCATGGCCAAGGTCTTAAATATCGATATTATCCCCGATATTATCCCAATAATATCTGATTTTTGGGGGGCCGATATTTTAGCAACTAACCATGGTGTTATCGTCATAATATTGATATTATCCCGATAATATCGGGGAGATAACTTCAACATTTTTATGAATGATTTGGGCAATATATCGAGATATTATCGATAATATCCCGATACGAAACCCAAAAAATACATGAAATTTTTTGAAAAGCCTCCCCTGTTGCGCATAGAGGGATTCGAACCCCTCCCATTTTACTCCTTCAACACCTTAACCACCATATCACTTATGTTTTTGTGAAGTCAAGAAGATGACTCGTAGCGAAAGAGGCAAGGGGACTTTATCAAGTCAAGAAAATGACTCGTTATCTATAACTTCGGACTCTGTTGGAGTAAGAAGTAGTAATTATGGTTATACTCATAACCAACCATTTCCCTACCCTTCATATCTCATTCCTGTTGGGATGGAATCAAGTGACTCATGGAAAGAATCCGAGACTCAATCTTCAAATGATTTTGCTTATGTACAACGTCAACCAATCTCGGATCCATATGGGTGGCATGTTAACAATTACATGCAAAACTATTTTGGGGATTTATCATTTGATGACTACTCTTCAAAATATACTTACTCTACACATAAAGATGATGAAGATAGTGAAAATTTTGAACCTCATAGGAACTCTATGTGGTACTAAGTCACTCATGTATCTTACCATGCAATGTATAAAGTGTAAAATATTATAGTAATTCATTATATATAAATGATTATGGCGTGTTTAATCTTCTTTCATTAATTACTACATATTTTCTACACTTACAGTGTTTGCCAGCTCGCTATATAATCAACTTAAATCAGTTAAATCCATCATGCAATGCATTTCCTTCCAATTTTTTGTGATAAATTAATAGATAATTGACTAAATAAACATCCTGCAAAGTTTCAATAAAAATTTCCAAGTTTTTCTTACAATTTCCTTGGTTTTTATTCAATTTTTACCGATACCAATAATATCCCGATATTTCCTTCGATATTTCCGTGTTTTTGGACTTCCGATATTTCCAATACCATTGATATTTTAGACCTTGGCCATGGCAAGGGTTTCACTGCTGGAAGTGCCCTAATGCGGGGTAAGTTATGAGGGGTAAATTGTGCGGGGTTACTTTATAGCCATCAGATAACTCGTTATGCTGCAATCGGGTTGCAATTACCCGTTTTGAAAACAACTTCGTCAAGTGAGAGGAACGTTTCTCCTGTGAGCGTGAAATCTCCATCAAATCCTTCTTACACTCTCTCTCTATCTAAACCTCTCCTTCCTGCCCGCTTTTCCCTATGTTCTCTTTATTCCCAAGCTCTCCTCATTCACCACTCCTAGTCCCATCCGTTCCTCTTCTTCTTTTGCTTCTTCTTCATCTTTTTCTTCCTCTGCTTATTCTTCTGGTAGTTTTGTAATTTAATTTATAGATAATTTGTGAGTTTAATTCTAAATTCTAAATTCTAAATTAGTAATTTATAAATTTAGAGTTTCTTAAGTGGTTCCTAATTTCCCCACTTTAGGGATTAAGTTCAATCCACTGTGCAATCCAGTTCTCTACCAATCCATCGTCATAATCCATTGATATTTAGATAAATTTAATTTTTGCAAGGTATTTAGTTGATTTGTTGCAATTTGATTACATTTTTTTTCTTGATGATTATTGTTCTGAAATTTGCTCGGATATTAAGTTGTTGTTGATTCTTATGCAATTTGATGGATGCAATTCTGTAGTTGTATTGTAGTGGTTTTGGCATTTGGTAGAACATTTGCTTCAGAAATTGTACTTTGCTATTGTTAATTTAGTCAATTGTGGTGTTGTTTTACTTTAGTGAATTTAGTCAACCAGTATGCAACTGGCGTGATTGTAAGCATTAGTAGAAATAACCTTAATTAGCAGCTTTATGTGTGTCACTTGGTTTGTCCAATTAGTATATGACATAATGTAGTTGGGTATGTCTCAACTGCAGTGATATCTTTTTGCTTAATGTTAATTTTTCCCTTACTGTTGCTTGTGTGACTTGCATAAGGTGTGAATGGATGATATTAGGAACTGGAGTTATTAATTGAATTACACATCTTTTGGTGTTAATATTTGAAGTATTGGAACATGGGAAAGTTGAAAATAAGCATCTTCATGAGATGCTTGAGCAAAATTTGAAGTATTGCAAGAGCATTAAGTAGACCTCCCTTGATATGACTTGCTATAAAATGTAACATATGGATATGATTTCCTTGTTCTAAAGGTGCCCCTGTAGATTATTTGTTTCAATTCATGATTCTCTTACACCTATATAGAAACATAGGATTGGTTTGTTTTTATTTTATCAGGAATTGTTTGTTTTTTAGAAAATGGAGAATATTGGACTGCTTCAGAAAATTTTGGTGGTTCTGTTCACTATTGCCCTCTTTAGGAAGCTTATATAAAGTACATGTGGAGCTTCTTGAGTCAGACAATTCCACATTGCCCCATTTTTTGCCAAACCATCTGATGATTTTTTAATGGTTCTTTTTGTTCCTAATCATGTTCCCGTAATATCACTTTGTACAGGAATAGTTACTTTTCTTCAATCTTATCGGATTGGAATGCAGCTGTTTTTTAGTTTCATTGTTCTGTGTATTACTGTTATGGATGTTGTAGTTGTATCTGGTTATGTATTGATGTTATGGATGTTGTTTGGTTATATTGATTATTGGTTGGTTGAGTAAGTTCACCCCTTGAGGTGTTTTGATGTTTGGTTCTGCCTCTTATTTAGTTTAACAGTTTCTTTGTGCTTTATGTGTTCCACTTTTTCCGATTTTCTGATGACTAAAATACCCTTCAAAATGGATGGAAAATTGGATGATGTTAAAGTCAGTTGACAAATCATGAATTTTGAAAACTTAAGGTGACATTTCGCTTAAATTTTTCTTTAAGGTGACAAATTGAAACTGATGTATACGTTCAGGTAATATTTCTACAAATATCCCATAATAATATAATAATAATTCACAGTCAAAAGTAATATAATAATATTTTAGGGTAACAATATAATAACAATTTAGGATAAAAAGTAATAGAATAATAATTTAGGGTAAATAATAATATAAGAATAATTTAGGCCTCCATAGTCAAAGACACTGTCATAAGGAGTTTGTATTAATTTTCGGTGTATTTTTCTGATTTTTAATTAATTCTTTTTATAATTTTTAAAGATAAACTTGGAAAAAGTGAACAAAATGACACGTGGCGCAATCATAGGATGCCACCTGTCGAAAACAATGACTGCTCTCCTTTCAACTGCAGCCACGTGTGATTCTCTATAATTTTATTTTATTTTTTTTTTGGATTTCACTTCTAAAATTCATAACAAATAAATTAAAAATCCAAAAAATACACCGAAAAGTCCTACGAACTCCTTATGACATTCTCTACGCAATCAAGCTATAAAAATATAATTTCACTTAGAAAAATATAAAGTGATGACAAAAACTCACTTTTATTTCTAAACAATCTAAAACAATAGTTGATGCTCTATAATATAACACTCATGTTCTTTGATTCGACGATTACTGTAAACATAAATATGTGGAATCATGACTTTAGACCTCTATAGTCAAAGACAATGTCGTAAGGAGTTTGTAGCAATTTTCGATGTATTTTTCTGATTTTTAATTTCTGATTTTTTAAGATAAACTTGGAAAAAGTAAACAAAATGACATGTGGCACAATCGTAGGATGCCACCTGTCGAAAACAATGACTACTCTCCTTTCAGCTGCAGCCACGTGTGATTCTCTATAATTTAATATTATTTTTCTTGGATTTCACTTCTAAAATTCATAACAAATAAATTAAAAATCCAAAAAATACATCGGAAAGTCCTACGAACTCCTTATGACATTCTCTAAACAATCTAAAACACTAGTTGATGCTCTATAACATAACAGTTATGTTCTTTGGAAAACCCCCACCCTCTATAAATTGGGAGGCATTTGCTGGGCAAAATGAACCCTCTCTTGGTTGCTGCAAGCCTCTCAGCAACCATGAGAACTCATCTTCCTTCCTCCCTTCCGTTGCTACAAGCATTCCAGCGGCCATCAACCTCCATCCTTTGGCTTCTGCAAGCATCCCAGCAGTCATCGACCAACATCTCTTGGTTGCTTAAGCACCCCAGCAACCGTTAAACCACTTTCCTTCCTCCCTTCGGTTGCTGCAAGCATTCCAACGGCCATCCAAGCCATTCCTCAACAATCACAACCATGTTTCCTACTTTCTCACCCTTGAAATCCTTCATCTTTCCTATAAAGCCTCACCAAGCATAACTCCAAGCTTTTCCTTCCTTCCAAGCTATAAACACCATAGCTGTCAAACCTTAAGCTTTTCCTCCCATCTTCATTCTCTTGAAACTCTTAAATCCATAAAGCCTCACCAAGTATAACTCCAAGCTTTTCCTTCCTTCCAAGCTATAAACACCATAGCCTTCAAACCTCAAGCTTTTCCTCCAGTTATCCTTCTCTTGAAACTCTTAAATCCATAAAGCCTCACCAAGCATAACTCCAAGCTTTCCCTTCCTTCCAAGCTATAAACACCATAGCCACAAATAACAAATTATCAACACCCAAACTCAAGCATATCCAACACCAAGCCAAGCGCAAGCATTCTCATTTGCTAAACTTGTGGATCTTTAGCTCCCACACTCCAAGCTCTCATGCCAAGCTCATATAATCTCATATCAACATCAACAAGTCATCTTCAACTCTTCTTCAAGTTGCCGGAAACATCAACAAGTCATCTTCAACTATTCGTCAAGTTGCCGGAAACATCAGCACCAAACACACAGCTGCTGGAAGAAGAACAGAGTACTCCCCTTGGACTTGCTTCTCCCTTTGTTTCCTTTTATAGACGTCCAGTATGACACCCGTTTCTCAAACTACACACCCGTAATTTATGGCTTTCCACCTCGAGCTACACACCCATAATTTCTGGCTTTCCACCTCGAGTTACACAACCATGTTTTCTAGCTTTCCACCTTGACCCACTTAATTAGAAAAAAAAAGAGAGAAAGAGAGTGAGTAGAGAAGATAGATCCATCTTCTTTAATTTTTTTATTTATTTGTTATATTCTCTCTTTCTTTCCTTTTATTTAATATTTCCCCTCTCTTTTTTTATTCCCTTTCTCTCTTTCTTCATTATTTTCCTTCTTCTCCCAATCTCTCCCTCTTTTTTATTTTTTATTTTTTATTCTTTCTTTCTCTCTCAGTTTCTTTCTTCCCAGCCTCCCTTGCCACTCCTCCATTACTAACTAACCAAATAGGCTTTCTTTCTTCCATTGTTTCACAAGAATAAATAAACAAGACCAGCACGAAATTAAAAAGGAAAAAAATATTAATTGTTCCTTGCGTTTGGTTTGGCTTTTGCATCAGTGCACAATTGTTCCATGGCAGACTAACACAAGACACAGGATGTAATAACCCGGTCCTAAATTAATAGTTAAATAATAAAATATTCAAGTAAAAGGCAATTTTACCCCAAGGATATTTTAATGAGGTTAAAGTTGACTTTTTGTTCGGGAAAGAATTTGGAGATTTGGGTGGTACCGCTGCATAGAACTCGACGATACGAGTTCGTAGATATGCGGCACGCCCAATTCCGAGTTGTAACGAAGGAGAAAAGGTCTAGAAACGGGAAGGACATAGTGGGAATTTTAAAAATTGCTGGGTCTTCTTCCTCCTTGCGATATAACCAGATTTTCTGGTTATTTTCCAGATTCATTCCTTCCACTTCCATTATATTTTTGAGGCTCCATCTCATCCCGGTTGCCGTCGCAACCTTCACGAAATGTCTTCCCCTCATCCTCCTCTACAAAACCCACCCAAGATCCGATCCGATCCGCTGACGATGAGCTCGATTCGAAGCTTGGAAAAGGGTTAGGTTTTCCGACAATGTTCTTGTATTTTCCGGCGATTCCGAAGGCCAATTCCGTCGAGTGAGGTATGGAAATTCATCCTCTCATCATGCTCTATCTATTTATGTAGGTATTTTAGATTTATTTTAAGGTTTTTCGGATAGTTCAAAATACCCATTTTGGCCGACGGTTTTGGCTTTGATACGACTAGTTCCGGTTAGTTTTTGGCCATGGTCCAA
Source organism: Prunus yedoensis (assembly GCA_005406145.1). Taxonomy (NCBI): domain Eukaryota; kingdom Viridiplantae; phylum Streptophyta; class Magnoliopsida; order Rosales; family Rosaceae; genus Prunus; species Prunus yedoensis. The sequence goes on from BJCG01002821.1 coordinate 26,184, forward strand.
GAACAAAGTGACTCCAAATGAGGTTTTACACCTAAGGTAGGAATCTTGGCCAGCGGTTTGGAGTATTTCCACCCGCCAGAATTTGATCTGCACACCCACGCGCTGCCGGCGCGTGGGCAATGTGTTGGGGGCTACTTTCTATCCTAGAATGATCCTCGTGTCCTCACGAGTGCGTAGGAACTTGCGGATCTCAATTTGGACAACGTATGAACCCCGAACGGATCTCGCCTATTATGCGATTTCCGGGTTCGATACGTTTGAACTATTGGATCATTTCATGGATTTATGTGATTATGGAAGGGACATACATAATATATAATTTCGGATAATTGATATTTATATAATCATGTGTTTTAGATCGCTAATGGTATGCATTTTTATTAGTTCGACTTCGAGGTTTTATTATAATGTTTAACGGTGCTTCTAAATGTTATATCTGAGATCTGAAAACTATGCATTATAGGAAAGGATGAGATCTCTAAGGGCAGTGGGTAATGAATTATGTATTTAGTTATTTATTTAATTTATTTACTCATTGAATTATCAATTACTCTTAAAAATTATTATTTTAATTTCGGAATGATTCGTTAATGGGATTTTGCCATAATTAATAAATTAGCTAAATATCTAAGTAGTTGTGAAATAAGAGGAATTTCAAGATAAGTTTCAGATATGATGTTGTTTTCAAACCCACCACAGGAGTACCCCCCAGTTGCCTTGAAACAGTTGTCATTCATAAATAATGCCCCACGAGTTCGGGGATGCATGGACCGTGTGGTGCTAGGAACGCGGCTCAGGCTGACTTATGGTCCCCTGAGACCTGCGAGGAGCGTGGCTCGGATTGACTTGGTGTCTCCGAGGCCTGCGAGGAACGCGGCTCGGATTGACTTGATGTCTCCGAGGCCTACGAGGAACGCGGCTCAGGCTGACTTATGGTCCCCTGAGACCTACGAGGAGCACGGCTCGGATTGACTTGGTGTCTCCGAGGCATGCGAGGAACGCTGCTCAGGCTGACTTATGGTCCCCTGAGACCTGCGAGGAACGCGACTCGGTTAACTCTGTGTTTCCGAGGTCTGCGAGGATGGAATTGACGGAATATTTGGAATTGACAGATCAGGAATGGGGTTACGCCTAGGTGGAGAGAATTTAATTTTTGAGATTGCTTTTAAACTAAAATGGAGGAGTTTATACAGTACCATTAATTTCGTAAGCGATAAATTGTTCTACAAATGAAGATGTAAGTAAGTTTCGAAGCAAGGATAAACAGGGTCTTCGAAGCGTGTTGATTTTATTATTTTTATTTTATTTTTATCTTTACGTTTACCTTAATCTATCTTTGTCTTCATCTTTATTTATTACGTGTATATATTTATATATAATTTAAGCCAATAACATATACATTATATGTATTGGTGTATGAACTAGAGGAAATGCAATAAGTGACTTACATATGTTTGAATACGAACTATTTCGAGGAAATGCGGATCAGGTCGACTAAACGTCCCCTGAATCCTGCAAGGGTTGCTGCTCGGGCGACCTTGTGTTACCGAGACCTGCGAGGACGTGTCACGAACTGAGACACGAGGAAATGACAGATAATGATAGACACACCCAGGTGGAAGATGAATGTTTGTTTTACAATGTTTTAAACTGGTGTAAAGACATATGCAAACGTATGGATGGATTTATATAAATATAAATGAACATATTCGGTTTATGTACAAGTATAACAAGAACAGTATAAAAAGTGAAAGAACTACGTATGGCTTGATCCCTGGTTAAGGATACGTAGGCAACCTAGAATTCTAGGTGCAGCCGCTAGGTCAGGTGATTAATAGGTAGTCCAACTAAGTTTTTTGAGATCTAAAATTGTTTTGATGATGTTCTAAGAATTTGAATCGAATGTTGATAGCAGAATGATTTATTCGTTTTATTGAGGCATGAGGCCAGAATGTTATGATGCTTGATTTTCTTGGATATAATTTATTACATGCTGGCAGTTGTGTTATACATTTATATGATTATTTGACAGGTAAAATTTTTGGGAAACATTCAAGTTACGGGGGAGGCTCTGCCGAATTTTCGGCAGAAGTCAAACTTGAAATTAGTTTGGAGTTTTGTTAGAAGGGCAATTTAGTCATTTGAGCCCAGCACCCGCAAGGTGTCGGACACGCACAGGGTTCAACTCGAATTCCAAAGTGGAATTTGGGTCGGGCCCTGTCACAGGCTGGGACTTTCGTCGAGCACCTAGTGTGCACACAAGGGGTCTCTCCGCAGCTGTCCAAGGGGTCGTCCATGGAGTCCACAACCAAATTTCAGGCATTCCAAGGGACCACTCTTGTCCCAACGTGTGTCTGCCTCTACACACAAGGGGTCGCTCCGCAGTTGTCCAAGGGGTCGTAGGTGTAACAACCCGATCCTTAAATAATATTTAACTAATAATTTAATGGAGGAAAAGACTCATTTACCCTTGGATTATTTTATTTGGGTTTAAGTTGACTTTTTGATTGGGAAAGAATTTGGAAAATCTGCTTGTACCGTTGCGTAGAGTACGACAAAATGAGTCCGTAGACACGTAATGGACTCGAATCGGACTTGTAACGAAGAAATTACGAGCAAAATACTGAAAAAGGACAAAAGAGTAATTTTCGAAAAATCAGATTTTTAAAATCTGATTCTCCCTTTCTCTCTCCTCACTCCCTCTTCTCCCTCGCGCGACACCAAACCCTCTCCCCTGTTTCTTCTTGCTCCAGCCAATCACCATAACCACCTCCAGCCACCACCACACCTCACCGGGCTGGCCAAGGAAGCATCGCCGTCACCTCCGCAACCCAGCCCAGCCTGCTCCGCCGTCCAGCCGCCACGAATCTGCCAGAAAAACCAGAAAATCGCGTCAGTTTTGGCAGAAGTTCGTCGCCTCCGTTCGTCGTCATCCGGCCACCAAATCGGACGAATTAGGTATGGTTTTTCGACTGATTTTCATGTTCTAACTGGTGTATGGGTAGGTTTTCAGAGATTTTGAGGTTTGAAGGGTTAATTCTTGATTTGAAATTCTGCCAGTTTTGAGAGCTCGGTTTCGGCCACTTCCAGCCACTTTTTGGCTATAGTCCAAGAACAAAAGTGGTTCCAAATTAGGTGTTTTACCTAGGCTAGGAGTTTGGGCCGACGGTTTGGAGATTTTCCGGCCGCCGGAATTTACTATGCACACCCACGCGCTGCCGGCGCGTGGGCGGCGCGTGAGTCAGGTATCAAGAGCCACTCTTAGTCCTAGAATAATCCTCGTGTCCTCACGAGCGCGTAGGATTTCGCGGATCTCAATTCGGATAACGTTTGAACCCCGAACGGATCTCACATAGTGTGCGATTTCCGAGTTCAATACGTTCAGACCGTTGGATTGCAGTCAAACTGGAGTATGTTGATCTAGGTAATTTCAGGATCTTGTAGGATTCGACGGATTGTCAATCGGAGTCACGGATACTCCGAAAAGGCCAACCCTAGATCTAGGATTAGGGAAAATCACTCATCCGTCCGATCGTGCGATCGTGAGCAATCCGACCGTCCGATCGAGACCAAACTCTCGGGACATGTGTCCTAGGCATAGTGGAAACTCTAGGAACGATCGGATTAGAATTCTGAGGTCGTGGACCCCACGGGGTCCCGAGTTGACTTTTTGAGACTATCACTTTTGAGTCCCGAGTTACTATTAAATCATGCCCATTGAGAGGAAAGTTAATATGGGCATAGGAATGACCTTTAAAGTGATGCACTCACTTTTAGGAGCCGGGGATCAGGATTTTTAATTTAATATTATATTACTGAGTAGAGTTTTTAATAAAATATTGTGATGGTTATATAGGCACCCAGGCACCAGGTGACCCGCAGGAGGGACCTTCAAAGGGTTCAGCTAGCTCAGAGTATCTGTGAGTGGACTTTTTGTTTTATAAATGATTTATGCAATTTATTTTCATTATTTGATCTTAAATAAGTTTTATTCAACTATTAGAGCTGCATAATTTTAATATGCGCTTTTAAATACTTTAATTCATTTGCTGCCGAGTGGGATATCCTTAAAGGATATAGGAAAAGGAAATTCTAACTAAATATCAGGATAAATGACGGCAGAGTTTTAAGTTAAACATGAATTCTTATATTTATTAAATCTTTCTAGAATTTCATATTTATATTTTTAGAAACAACCATAGGTACCCAAGAGTAATTAAGGTCGCCTTCGATAAACATGTTGCCTTCGGATTTAAATGGTTGCCTTCGGTTATAATGATGTCTACGGACATCCAGTTGCCTTCGGTTATATTGATGTCGACGGACATCTAGTTGCCTTCGGGTAGGTCAGCATGCTAGACACCGCCCCACGAGTTCTGGGGATGCCCAAACCGTGGGTGTGAGGAACGCGGCTCAGATGGACCGAGTGTCCTCTGAATCCCGCGAGGATTGCGTCTCGGGTGACTTTGTGTTTCCCGAGGTCTGCTAGGACATGTCACTCCGGTGGCACGAGGATGGAATTGACGGAAACTAAAGGAATTGACGGATTAATAAATGGGTACACCTAGGTGGTAGATTAAAGTGATTTTAATGCTTTTAAGAATTTAATGTTTGTTTAAGTGTGTGATTGGATCTATAGATATAAATATGTATGCTTTGATTTCAGTACAAGTATAATAAGAAATAGTTTAGTTTTATAACTGATTTTTACAGTCGGGGTTAGTATGTTTTTATACTATGTTTCTAACGCTTTGTTTTTGGTCCACTCACCCTTTTCGTGTTTTGCGCCCCCCAGGCAGTAAGCGTGCATAGTGAGCCACCACCGGGCCGAGTCCAGCTTCCGCCACTTCTCTTGTCGACGTAGGGTCTTGTATAATTATTTTATACCTGTAATCTTCTGTATAGAGCTCTGATATTGCCCTAGAACGTATATTTAACTGTTAGAATGTAAATTTTTGCATGCTGGCAGTTGGTGTGTTTTTCTTGGGTTGCTTGTTGACAGGTGTAACTTTGGGTTTGGTTTAATTACAGGGGAGACTCTGCTGAAATTTCGGCAGAAGTCAAACCCCAGTTTCGTTGAATTTTAACTAGAAGGGCAATAAGGTCAATTGTGTCTGGCACCTGCCAGGTGTCGGACACGCACAGGGTTCGGCTCGGATTTCAAAGTGGAAATTTGGGTCGGGTCTTGTCAGTAGGCCCCTCTTGTCCCAACGTGCATCCGCCTCCGTTGCCCACGTACCCAGTTTGTTAACCATTCGCCATACCTGCTCCGAATCCCCAACTTTTGTATTAAAAGGACAAACTACATAAAACCCCCCAAACTATAGGGTCATTTTCAAGTTCATACCCACTTTTAGAGACATTTACGAGTACATACTGAAACTCCGGGAAAACCTACAGATTCCCCCCACCGTTAGTCAGATTGTTAGTAAGACTGTTAAATGATGATGTGGCGGGTATGGGTTCCATTTTTTGATGATATGTGGACTTACAGGTGGACAAATAAAAAAAAAATTATGTATATGTTAAAAATAATTTTTAAATAATATTAAAATATTAAAAAATGAAAAGAAAAAAAATCTCCTCTCTCTTCTCCTACCCGACCAACCCTCTCTCCCTCTCGACTCAACCCCACCTCTCTAGGGATGGCAATGGGTCGAATCGGGGGTGGGTATGCCATTTTCATCCCCATCCTCGTTAAGCTTTTTCCCCCATCCCCGCCTTCATATCCTCAATATTCATATTCGGGATTCCCCATCCCCACCTTCGTTGGGGAATGAGTTCCCCGACCCGCCCTATTAGAAAAGAAAAAACCAATATATAACTACTTTGTTGAAAAAAAAATACTAAGATTAGATAATGAATATATATAATGTACAAGACAATATAGGAATGTTTATATATGTATTAATTGGAAGTTAACTAAATAAATAAGTAGTGTGGCTTAAGATTTGTATAAATTATATAAGTATATAATATAATAATATAAAATATAAAACTTAGTTAGTACAATCACTTTAATACATATTTATATATATTATAATACAATCCCCTTTAGTTGAGGGATCTCTCAAATAGTGTTATTTGAGGGATGGGACGCTCAGTCGTTGTAATGAGATCTTGCGGCTGTGGTTGTTTTAAATGTTTTAACCCGTTTTCTCTCTTATGACCCTCAAATACAATCGCCCGAGAAAAGCAAAGGCACACAGGGATGGGACGCTCAGTCGTTGTAATGAGATCTTGCGGCTGTGGTTGTTTTAAATGTTTTAACCCGTTTTCTCTCTTATGACCCTCAAATACAATCGCCCGAGAAAAGCAAAGGCACACAGGGATGGGATGCTCAGTCGTTGGATCTCTTGTAATGAGATCTTGCGGCTGTGGTTGTTTTAAATGTTTTAACCCGTTTTCTCTCTTATGACCCGCAAATACAATCGCCCGAGAAAAGCAAAGGCACACAAGCAGAAAAGAACGACAGATGGGGAAGAGCCCACCCTTCCACCATCACGAGCTGAAGAGAAGCTCCGCCATTGCGAGCTCAGCTTGCGAGATTCCAACAGCAATCAGGTATGAGTATCGATGGCTATGGTTTTTTTTTGTTCTTTCTCTTTTCTCCATCTAGGTTGCGGTTTTTGATTTGGGGTTCTGAGATAGGTTTCTAATTTGGTGTGAAGATTTCTGAGCAAGCGGTTGAGATTACACCTGATTTCTGAGAGGGTTGTAATGGATATGAGAAAACAGAAAACCATTTGATCTTCTTGATTATTCGAATAAACTTTGATTTTTGAATTTCTTTTCACGTTCATGACAGCTTTCTCTACTTTCTGTTTATTTTTATTGAGTTTCATTCATGCTTCTCAATTTTTTTTGTAAAGAAAAATGAATGGCAGTGGGTTAGTTCTAGGACTCACTAATCTGCAATAATAGAGAGAACGAGTTTGTAAAAATTTAGGTGGTTTACTTATTGTTGTTAAGGTAACAGATATAACTGTTTGAATTGGTTATGGAATGCATAAAAATGGCCTAAATTTGTTTGAATTTGTTCAGTGATAAACATGTATGGTATCTTGGGTTATGGTTGTTTCAGTATCTTGGCCATGGTTCTTTGATTTGGGGGTTCTGGACTGAGTTTTAATATGCGTTTTAACGGGTTTCAAGAACTCATCAACAATTCTACTATTTTTTTATATTATTGATTACTGTAGTTTTGGGTATGATTTGAGTATTGTTTTTTTCCTTTTCCTCTGCTTCCTGGTTCATCCTCAAGAGTTGTAATATTTTTTTAAAATTGTTTTGATATGGTAATGGTTATTTATTGATCTGATTGGGGCATAGTTTTTGATATGGTCCTACATCATTTTTGAAGAAAGAAAAAAAAAACAAGATTAGTATTATTGAAAGTAATATCATGGCAGGTCATACTGGTTTGTTATATGCCTTGACACCTATGTATCAAATTGTGAAAAAACATTTATAGTGACTGGAAGCAAGGGCAACATTGTAAGTTTCATTTTCTCTATTTGTCCATAAGGCAGTCGTGGGCTTGTTTTTCCCCCTCTCCACTGCTGATAGAAACTTGATCACCTTGATTCATATAGATAGCAAGCACTATATAACACACTAAGAATCTTTGTCTATTGTGTCTCCTTGTCTCTGTATGCGGCCTGTGTGTTTATAGATGATATAAAGCAGATGTTGCCTTGGGCTAGGCATCGAAATGGTTTGATTTGAAATGCGCATATGGGTGTGTCAAATTTCTGTGGAGGAAGCGCTTTGAAGGAGGCAGCAAGCATTATTTAGTTTTTTCATTGCAGTTCTTGTAATACTTTTGAGGTTGTGTGTAAACTTCTCTTCTGTTAAGATGTGTAGTTGTTGGGGCCTGTTGATTTGAATCCAAAAGAAAATGCTACCTATATTCAGTGTGGAAATAATAATGATCAGAACTTTCTGGTTGATGAGATGAGTTTGTATGTGGAAAATATGAATAATTTATATACAGACAGTGATGATTTGTCATGCAACTTTCAAGTCGACTCAGGAAAACGTTAGGGATGATTTGTTAAGGACCATTCATGTCACAAAAAAAAAGTTAGGGATGAAAAGTGATAATTTTGCAAACCTCATGGACCATTTGTGATAAAAAGTCATTTTTATATATCCCTGAGGGCTCGTTTGGTACACCGTATTAGACTCTGGATAGGAGTAAATAGTCTATGTCATGTGTTTGGTGTGTTAAGATTACTATTAGTAGGTACTTCAATTCAATCTTGCATGGAGTGTTAAGATTACAAGGTAGACTTTTGAAGGTGCCGGAACCCATACCTGATAATTGCATCGATAATAGATGGAGATGGTTTAAGGTACTGTAAAATTAAATTAAGATTGGTCAATTTTATTATTATATTTATATTTGAAGTTTCTAAGGTACCATATTTTTTTAATTGTGTAGAAATGCTTGGGGGCATTGGATGGGACTTACATTAGGGTTCGTGTCCCTGAACAAGATAAACCAAGATATCGAACACGAAAGGGGGAGGTTGCAACCAATGTATTGGGAGATTGTACCCCTGACATGAAATTTATATTTGTTTTCCCTGGTTGGGAAGGACCTGTGTCTGATTCTAGGGTGTTACGAGATGCAATTAGTAGACCAACAGGATTAAGAGTTCCCACAGGTAAAATTAGATTATTGTGTTTCATTGTGGTAATATTAAGCTTGATTATATTTTTGGTAATGTACATAATATTTGTTTAATTGTTAGGATGTTATTATCTTGTGGATGGTGGGTACACAAATGGTCAAGGATATTTGGCTCCTTATAGGGGTACAAGATATCATCTATCTGAATGGAGGAATATAAGGGCACCTAATAATCTTGAAGAGTATTTCAATATGAAGCATGCTGCTGCAAGAAATGTGATTGAAAGGTGTTTTGGACTTCTTAAGATGCGTTGGGATATCTTGCGAAGTCCAACATTTTTCCCAATTGAGACACAATGTAAAATAATTACAGCTTGTTGCCTATTACATAATCTTATTCGTGGCGAGATGGCTATTGATCCATTGGAGAATGAATTGAATGGTACTGAAAATGGGGAAACTAACCAAGATGGTGATGTACTTGGCACTATTGAACCTTCAGATCAATGGACTGCATGGAGGAATAATTTGGCTATGCAAATGTATGATGAGTGGAATAGGAACAGACATTAAGTTGTAGTTCATATAATTTATTTATATTTTCTTGTAGTAGACTCTTTGGATGTGTTTGTAATAGACTATTTGTTTTGATAAGTAGTAGTTATTTTATTTGATCTTCCAACTTTTTTTCTTAATTATATATGCAAATTATATTGTCTATATTGGCTATAGGAATGGAGAGTGGACAGTCTAGTCAATCAAAAGGAAGTAGAAGGGTACTATTTTTAGTTTATGAATAATTTTTCCTTTTGCTCTTATCACCTTAGTATGTGATTACTTTGAATTATATATTATTTGGTACTATTTTTATTAACGTATGCAAGTATGTTGAATTTTTATGAGAAATTACAATTATGATAATGGGTTATATGAAAAAAAAAATCTTGACAAAACAATTGAAAAACAAATCTTGTCATATGAATCTTACCAAAAAAAAATTCATGTCATTTGAATTTCAATTTCCACTAAAATTATTAAAGAATTTTTTGAAAAAATAGTCTGATCCGATGTTATCCGGAACAGCACCAAACACAGTATAACTTAGTCAGACTATTTATCCGAAACAGCACCAAACGTCTTATAATATTATGGATAAACAGTCAGTACTCTCCGGAACAGATTAATATTATCCGACAGAAATTAGTCAGTACAGTCCGACGTACCAAACGAGCCCTGAAAGTGTACTTGAGTCTCACTTTGTTCCTTAACACTCATTTTGTCTCACTTTACCCTATTTTTCACACATACTTGTCTCACTTTACCTCATTTTTCATAAAATAATAATTTTAAATTTTTTTTTTTGAGAAACAGATCATAACATTGCATTAAGAGATAAGCATAACATCATTAGTGAGAATGGGAGACAACCATTCAGGTCCATCTTCCATCCAAACTATAAGGTCCGCAATAGAAAGTGCAAAACGTGCGAGGCTATGAGCCGCACGATTACAAGTACGAGGTCGAAACTGACCAACACAACTATGAAATGAATTAGCCAAAACCTGAATTTCATTTACTAAAACTCCTTCGTAGCCCAAATCTGCATGACATTGGAAAGCCATCCGTATTGCTGCTTGTGCATCTGACTCTAAGTATATATGTTGCAACCCCAAGTCCTTAGCAAGTTGTAGACCAAATCTGATTGCGAATAATTCAGTAGCATTGGGCGTAAACATGCCACACACTGGTTTGGCTGCTGCTGCAATCAACTCTCCACGATCATCTCTAATAACAACTCCCAGCCCTCTAACACTATCATTTGTCTTTAAAGCCCCGTCCACATTAATTTTAAAAAACTGAGCAGGAGGCCTCTCCCAATTCACCACCAGGTTACTTCCTTCTTGAGTCGCGCATGCATACGTACAATTCGCATGATAGAATTCTTCTGCCATCTCCTGCATGTGTTGGTAACTTTGGAAAGCATTGGGCTTACGGCCTTGAAACAATTGATCATTTCTTCCATTCCACACATTCCAACAAATATACCCAAAATGCCTAAGTTCCTTATCAGTCAATACAGTCAAGATATAGCGGAATAAATTGAGAAAGCAACCATGATATTTCGAGGTACATGAATCTTGAAGAGCTGAAAATTGCCATACCTCACGGGCTGCAGGACAGTCCCATAAAGCATGTAAAACTGTTTCCGGTGCTTGGTGACATCGAAAGCAAATAGGGTTAGATACTACTCTCTTCACAGAAAGATTTGCTCGACATGGTAAAATCTCAAGCATACATCTCCATAAAAATACTTTGACTTTAGTAGCCACTTGCAGCCGCCATAACCTCAACCAAATGTTCTCAAAGTTGCTGCTAGATGCCCCCACCTCTCCATCTCCGCGATCTCGAATTGCACAAGCAAGCCAATATCCACTTCGTACTGTGTAGCAACCGTTTTTCTCATAATGCCAGACCAGCCTGTCCTCGTTTTGTAATACATATCCCATTGGTATACTGAGCACTGCATCTGCTTCATGTTTCCAGAAACTAGCATTAACCAGCTCGCGATCCCAATGTCCTAAATCATTGATCAAATCACAAACTCGGGTGTTTAGGGGCAATCGTGGAGGAGTGGTGATTCTAAAGAGATGAGGTAGTGGCACCCATTTGTCCTCATAAATAGAAATTAGCAATCCATTACCAACGCGCCAACGCAGTCCTGCCATTAATAATTCTCTGCCCCACAACAAGGATCTCCATACAAAAGAAGGATACACCCCGACATCCGCATCCAAAACAGTGCCACCGGGAAAATAACGAGCCCTGAAGATGCGCGCTGTCAAAGAATTCGGATTTATAAAGACCCTCCAAACCTGTTTAGCTAGGAGAGCTTGGTTAAAATCTTCAATGTTTCGAAAGCCCAATCCGCCCAACTTCTTTGAGCGACATAAAAATTCCCACCTTCTCCAGTGAATTCCTTGCTCCCCATTACTCTTTCCCCACCAAAACTTTGCAAATGTGGAATGAAGCTCTTTGACAACAGACTTAGGCATTCTGAAGCAGCTCATGGAATAAGTAGGGACCGCTTGAGCCACAGACTTAATTAGAATTTCCTTACCAGCATTAGATAAAAATTTTTCCTTCCAACCTTGAACCTTCCGCTTGACCCGCTCCTGGACTGTTAGAAATAGAGAACGCCGATTCCTCCCCACCACCGTTGGCAGCCCAAGATATCGCTCATGGCAAGCCACAACAGGCACTTGTAGTATATTCTTCGCTGCATCAACAATTTCCGCTGTTACATTTGAGCTAAAAGACACCGCAGATTTGTCAAGATTTATCTTCTGGCCCGAAGCTTTTTCATAGGTAGCAAAAATTCCTTTGACATTTTCAAACACTTCCCTTTTGGCCTCTAGGAAAATCAGGGAGTCATCGGCAAAGAAAAGATGAGACACTGGTGGGGCTTCAGCCGCCACTTTCACTCCTCTGATATGTCCCAATTGCACAGCTCGTTGAATGAGACCTGTAAATCCCTCTGCACAAATTAAAAAAAGATATGGGGATAAAGGGCATCCTTGTCTAATACCTCGATGCGGGGTGATATGTCCAAGAGGATTGCCTTGCCACAGGACCGAGAAGGAGACTGTAGTAATACAATCCATGATACGAGTTACCCAACTCTCCGCAAAGCCTAAACGTTTCATCATTGCCTCCACAAAACACCATTCCACTCTGTCATAAGCTTTCGCCATATCCAATTTTAGAGCCATTTTAACACCGCTCCCACTTCGTGGCCCTTTCATATGATGAACCACCTCAAAAGCGGACATGACATTATCAATAATATGTCTTCCTGGAACAAAAGCACTCTGTGACTCAGAAATTACCTCCGGTAAGACCATCTTCAATCGATTAGCAAAAGACTTAGCAATCATCTTGTAAAGGACTGTACACAAACTTATGGGCCGAAAATCGGTGACTCGAGTAGGTTGGGCTATTTTCGGGATCAACGCAATTAAGGTTTGATTAAAATCTCGCACACTACCTTCCCCGTTTAGAATGCGTAGGCATGCATCACTGACTGAATCGCCCACTATATGCCAGTAGCGTTGGTAAAATAAGGCAGGCATCCCATCAATTCCAGGAGACTTGGTTGGATACATCTGACCAAGGGCTTGCTCCAACTCCAAACGATTAAAAGGACGTAGAAGGATTTCGTTCATATTCGTTGTAACACAAGGAGTTATAGCTTCCAAAACCTGTTCCATATCTTGACCACCTGTCTGAGTGAAGAGACCATTAAAATAGCTGCAAAACATGGACCCAATATTATCACTATTTGACTGCCACACATTACTATCATCGAAGAGCCCCCGAATGGTATTATTTCGCCCCCTAGATTTAGCCTTCTCATGGTATAATAATTTTAAATTTTAAATCATATTAAATATTAAAAACATTAATATATTTCCGGAGATGGGTAAGGCTCGGGGGTGAAGAGAGGGTGGTTTGGGTAGTTGGGGAGAAAAAAAAATAGAGGCCATTTTCACAGGAGAGAGAGAGAGAGAGAGAGAGAGAGAGAGAGAGAGGGGGGGGGGAAGGCGCAGAGAGTGGGTTGGCGAGGGGAAGCTGGGTGTTGGGGAGAAAAAAAAACAGAGGGACCATTTTCAGGAGGAGATAACAGAGAGAGAAAGGGAGAGGGAGGAAGAGGAAGGAGATAGAGAGGGGAAGAGAGTGGATTTTGGGGGGGAGGGGTGGGGGGGCTGAGGTTTTGGTGGCGGGTAACTGAGAGAGAGAGAAGGGGAGGAAGGGGGGGGAGGGGCGCGGCAGGGGTAGGGATGCAGTTTTTGTTTTAATCTTCTTTACAATTTTTTTTTAATGTATTGTTAGTTTCAAATTTTTTAAAATATATTTTATGTTTTAAATATTTAATCTGATCTAAAATTTAAAAATTGAAATTTTAAGTTTTAATTAATATTTTGTGAAAAATGGGGTAAAGTGAGACAAGTATATGTGAAAAATGGGGTAAGGTGAGACAATATGAGTTTTAGAGGGCAATGTGTGACTCGAATACACTTTCAGGGGTATATCAAATAATACGCCTAAAAAGTATAAAGCAAACACAGAGCAAATTTCCCAGCTACCAATCAGACTTGTTACATAAAATGGGTTAAATTTATTTCCATGGTGTGAATATAAATGGTTTGAAGTAAAGAGGATAACCAGGATTATATGCATTTTGATCTTCTGATTGTGGCCTTTCCAACGAGTGAATTCTTGAAGCTTCAATTTTTAGCTATAGAAATTGGGGATGTTGAAAGGTGGTATCGGTGTCAAGGATAGGCGATGGGTAAAAACGAAGATTGGTAATTGGGAGATAATTGAGAAATCTGATAATTGGGTTTTCTGAAAGAGAAAAATAACATAACAAGAGGGTTTGGTGGTGGGTAAGTGTGAAAATTGGGGAATATGGAAAACCAGGATTGTGGGATTTAAGATGGGAACAATGGATTAGCAACAGATTATGAGCACTGGAATATGACTCTGTTTTGATATAGGGAGTTTGGTTATCCTCTACTTCGCCTCTATTTTTGCTACCTCTGGCTTGATACTCATCTATTGCTCTGCTTTTACTCATCTCTTTCTCCTCATTCTTTTTTGCGTACCAAGATTCATTCTCGGAGATCAAAACCTGGAATTTGAAGGTATGCTTGATTCTAGTATGCTTCTGTTTTGTTCATGAAGATTATTCACTCTCTGAGATCAAACCAAGGGATTTGAAGGTATGCTTGATTATACTATGCTTCTATCATTTGATTTAATGTACCTCTAAAATCTGTTTTGGTTACTTTTTTTGGGATCCTGTTGTAGATTACTCTATTACTCTATGACCAATTGTAGGTATGGCACCATCTTTCTGTAACTTATTAGTATGATTGATTTTCTCAGCATCTTTCTACTTTAGCTGCCGACTTATATTGCTATGACTACTTCTATTTTTAATATATTTCATTGCTATGACTTGCTACTTTAGTTGCGAACGAATAGATGATCCAAGAGAAGCAGAGAGCAACAGAATGTGAGATGAAGAAAGAAAAAAACTAAAGAAAAAGAGAAAAACAGTTTCCTTTGATTGGAGACCCGACATGGCCTGCTTTGATTGGCATTTGTCTATGAAGTTGTTGCTAAACTGCAAAACTATTCGGATTTAGGTTTAAACCAACTTTTTAAGAAGGTCTAGAGGAAGCTCTAGCTGTTTTTTGTTTTGTTTCGAGTATTTATTCTCTATGCTTCATGTCTGTACCAATTATCTTGCAAAAAAATAGAGCATAGAAATACAATTGTTATGACAAATACAATAGTTCATTCTAATTATGTAATACTAGCCTCTCTGCGTGCACAGCACGTGTGAAAAGCCTTTTTTAATCACGGGCGCTACGCTCGACTTCAAATCTTTTTAGTTTTTTGTAATTGTATTTTTCCAGTTGTCTTCAATGTTTTTCTTTATTGCCTGTCCGTTTCAACAGTTTACGCTCGATTAAAGAACAAAAAATGTTGAGTCGAGCATAGTGCGCGTGATTAAAAAAAGGCCTCTTGCACATGTATACGCTCGTGATTAAAAAAAGGCCTCTCCCAAGCGTATACGCGCATGCAAAGAGGCTAGTATTATATGATTAATTTTTTAAGGAATTGGTTGGTCCCACAATAGACACGTCATCAGCTAATGTATGACCAAACAGTCAACTTAACGAAAGGCTTAAATTGGTCGACTTTGAAAACTATGGCAAAAGCAATTCCCCTTGACCGTATCTTCGTGTGTCGTTGTTGTGTTCATAAGGAGCAAAGGAACACTGCATCTGTACTCAGAATGGGGAGCCTACAAGAAATTGCAAAAGTAATATTTGAAGGGGTGATTATAGAATACATGCAATTTTTAAAAAACAACTGAGAGAGAGAGAGAGAGAGAGAGAGAGAGGTAAAATTTGACCTCAATTTTATTAACAATTAAGCCTAGAGATGTCAACCCATCACAGATTCGAATAGTGGACCTGCATCAAAGATATAAAGAATTAGAGTAATATAGCTACAAAACAAAACCAAGAAATCAATAAGCAACAAAATACTTGTACAAGAATTTAGCCTACAAATGCAATAAGTGAGAACACAAAAGAATTCTGGTAATTGAGTATGAGTGCCCGTGTTTGTACCCAAAGCTCCATTGAACTCGAGCACAACAAGCTTGTCCAGGAGCTCCTCAGTTCTATCTACATCTACACTCTCAGCACGCACCAAAATAAGTACATTTAAATTTTATCACTTTTGTTGAGATTGATTAAAAAAGAAAAACAAT
>BJCG01002822.1:0-5000 GCA_005406145.1 Prunus yedoensis
CTCGCGTTATTTGGGATGGGACCCTATCACCTCTTGGGCTCTATTGAATCGAGAAATCGGTTTGATTGTCCATCTTTTGATATAATAATATATTTGATATATATATTTTTTGATATATAGATATATATAATATATAAGGCATCCTCCGGATAATTCAAATCGAAGCAATTGGATGTCCGACTCGGGCCTATATGACATGACTGATCAATAGAAATACTCTCACTCCACCTTTGTTATAATTCCATACATCGCACTGGATAGGTATCATATTCATGGAATACGATTCACTTTCAAGATGCCTTGGTGGTGAAATGGTAGACACGCGAGACTCAAAATCTCGTGCTAAAGAGCGTGGAGGTTCGAGTCCTCTTCAAGGCATAATTTGAATATTGAGAATGCTCATTGACTTGGAATAAGTTCGGCAGCGGATCACGAAATCTTGGTGATCTTCTCTATCTAATGAATGGGGAGTCTGCTTTGAAATCGTCCGCCCGCACCCACCCCCCGAGTATATGCCTTCAACAGGAATCACACAAGGGTAGAGATTGATACAATAGAAAACCTCTGGTAAAATGCCCACCGTTAATCCAGGCAGGATATATTATATAAAAAGTACATTACATAGTCGTTTAGGGAGTGGCGGACTTACCCATTCAGTGACTTTGGCACTGGACGTTCCAAAATGGGGTGTACTGTACTATCGGGTCGGGGTGAATATTCAATAAATAAGACGCCCGGTTTGGCATTCCAAGCCTTCCTTCTCCTTTCAAGGCCTATCCGAAAAGATAATTCCAGTAGCTTCTTCTGTCGTGGAATATCTGAATAGGACAACCGCCCCGTGGATATCTTTGCTTCGGAACAAAACAATTAGAATTAGTCGGTCAACTGGAATGTGTATTATCCATATAGGGATCTTTTCAATTGAGAAGATCCGTCGACCTGAGACGAGAGAAATGTCTATCTATTTTATTTAGTATTCAGTTAAACCAATGAGTCATTATTGTAGCAGATAGCAACAACCATTTCATCCGACATGCGTATTTTTGATTTTCCAATGGATTTACATCTTTCATTAATGGAAATTTTTTGATGTAGTGAGTAATAGCTCTGGTTGTTCGCTGTTCAAGAATTCTTGTTTAGGCAGTTCATACCATCCATACATAATGTTTTGATCTAAGATTTCAATTCTTCCATGTTTCAGCAGTAGTTAGTATATTGTTCCATGGAGCTAAGGTCCAAATATGGAAGAAACAGGTGTTTCCACGACTCTACCGCCCAGTCAATTCTGTTCCACTTAATCCCTGTTTCATGGCCACATATCTTTCCGGCTAAGGAATGGGAAACCTTTCTCTTGTTACATGAATCCAATTTTCATTTCATCCGGGAAAAGCCATCTTTTTCTCAACAATGTCTTTGTCATTTGATCCAATAGCGTTCCGTTAGATAGGAACAGCTTTGATAAATACTGATAACTCTCGGATGGAGTATTAGAACGGAAAAATCCATTAGATAATGAACTATTGGTTCTAAGCCATCTCTGGCGATGAATCAACAATTCGAAGTACCTTTCTTGCGTATTCTTGATAAACCAGCGTTTATATAGATGTAGGAAGATCCGTTTGGGAAGTAAGAAGCCCCTTTGACATCTCTTCATCTGCAAAGAATTCTCGATGTGAAAACACAGAGATAAAAGGCTGATCTTTGAATAGGAAAAAGAGTGGATCCGCAGGGTCCCAAATGAATTGGCTTATTCGAAAAAAGCCTTGTTCTTTGGAAGATCTATCTCGTGTCTGGTACTGCATGGTTCCACTCTGCAAGAACTCCGAATCATTCTCTTGAAGCCCATCCTCTTCATCATAAATGATCCGCTTGCCCCGAAATGACCTGACCCAATAGGGAAATCCCAATTCATTGGGCCTTTCGATACAATCAAATAGAAAGCCCCAAGGGCGCCATATTCTAGGAGCCCAAACTATGTGATTGAATAAATCCTCCTCTATCCGTTGGCGGGTCGAGGACTCCTTCCCTTCCTTCTCGATTCGTATTGTTCATAGAGAATCTCTGATCAACGATAGAACAAGATCCATTTTGCATCATATCTAAGGGATTCCTTGGTTCGGGCCGAAGAAGCAATGTCACTCGATCATTATCAAACTGACTGCAATCTTTTTCTGTCCGTGAGGATCCCACCGGAGCGCCTTCTACTTCTAATAGGCCATGAACTAGATCAGAATCATTCTCAACGAGTCCATAAGAAGTGATCCCATTTTTTTTCATCGGGTCGGGGTAGAGACCAAAGGTCTTGAGCGACCGATCCGGCAGAACAACTCAAAAGATAAAGAAGTATCGTTAATTTCTTCATGCTCGTTCCAAGTTCGAAGTACCATTTGTACAAATAAGAATCCCCTTCGTTACATGATTTCTTCTTCATATAGATAGATATAGGATCTATGGAGCAATTACTTAGAAGTACATTTTGTGCAACAGCCCTTCCTATCTGATAGAAAAGGATCCCATGATCCTGAACCGATCTTACTTGGGATCGCAAATCCCAAGTTTGTCTATGAAGAGCAGATCTAATTATATTAGTGTCTATAATTGATTTCTTCTGTGTAATACTAATCGATAGGGCCTCATTGGTAAGTGCTACAAGATCTCGTACATTGGAACCCATGGTTATGGACCCGAATCCATTAGTATGGAACATTTTCTTTTCCAAGTGAAATCCCCTAGTATATGAAAGAGTGAAAAAGTGCTTTCGTTGTGTGGAATAAGAAGCCTTCGTATCTTAATGCATGTATTTAATTTATTCGGAGCTATTAGAGCGGGATCCACTTTTTTGGGAATATGAGTCGAAGCAATAACAAGAATATTTCTAGTGGAACATCTTTCACAATCCCTGGAGAGATAGTTCACTAATAGACCGAGGGATAAGTAATTCGACTCATTCACATCCAGATCATGAATGTTTGGAATCCATATTATGCAAGGAGACATTGCTTTTGCTAATTCGAATTGAAGGGTGATATAAAATCGGTCTATTTCCGGCATCATACCCATAGTTAGCGCATTCATCATAGTTAGAAGCTCTAGCTCCGTATCAAAGTCACGGTCGTCACTATCATCAATATCGTCGCTATCATCAATATCGTCACTATCATCAACAAGAAAACCCTTGGGCTTGTTATCCAGGAACTTGTTCAGAAATACTGTAATGAAAGGAACATAGGAGTTTGTCGCTAGGTATTTGACCAAATAGGATCGTCCAGTTCCTAGAGAACCTATCACTAAAATACCCCTAGAGAGGGATAGGGCTAAGCGGAGCGAAAAGGGTTTTCCATGAGATGGGAAATGAAACTATTAGCCCCACAGGAGGTTTGTGAATAAGTGATTGTCTGATAATGAGCAAGGAATATCCGTCTTTCTGCTAAACAGGATGTATTGAACTCATAATTCATTAGATACTTTTTATGAATGTCAACTAAGTATCGTAAGTAAATTGCTCCCGGTTGTTCAATCATTTGATAACCAGAGTCATTCTTTGATAAATGATCACTATGAGTCAGACTCAATAGAATTTGATCAATCCTTTTTTCTGTCGTTAAGGTGGAGAACTGAACCAAGAATTCTCTTTCTTATCATCAATCGAATCACTGTTCGAGACCCAGGATTCTATTTTATCATCAATCCAATCACCGTTCACGTTTTTTCTTTTTCTTATCAATGAATAGATCTCTTTACTTGTATGACTTAGATGTCTCGTATTTCTCGAAAAAGCGATTCTATTGATGGGATTTGGTATGATACTTATGATATCGATGAGATTGATATTCAAATATTTCTTCTTAGAACGTATTGATTTGACCCCATAAGCGGGACCACCACCCCATAGCATGTTGCCGACAGAAGCAGAACCCCGTATTTCTTCTAGAGAATCTCCTAATTGTTCCCGAGCAACTAGAAAGAGATTCTTTAACCAGAAAGAATTCAGTTCAGATGTAGGATACCTATCCAGAAGTTTTCGCAACTCAATCATGTATGATGGAATCATCAAAGATTTGACCCTTTCGAACTCTGTCTGTAACTCACTATAGGCTCGAGAAACAAAGAGAAGATGTGTACGAACGAGATATCCAGCAACAAGAAGAAGGAAAAGGATTGAATAGAGGAACTCCCGAACATTTGGCGATCTCAGATGTGTCGATATCAATGATGACTCATTATTTCGATGAATCATTTCTTCGGACGGAAGAAGATTATGTAAACACTTACTCGAAATATCACTTATCAGATTCCATTGTGGAAGACACAATTTTTTCTGAAGAATTCGCCATGATATATCTGATCCATGCATAATATCATGAAAAATGGATACAAATTTTTGGCTGCTACTTAGTATCGGCAATAGGTCTGAAAAAGTATCTAAAAATATAAAATTTAGATATTTGTATCCTGTCGAAGTAAGGAACCATGGCATATATGTTTGGAATATATTCCATTTTGAGAGAGTTGAAAAAGCACTATCTCGTTGAAAGGTTCTATACATCTGCCCTTTCTCAAGGCATTTCTTTAGACAAAGACCCCGTTTTTTCCTCTTTTCGGATGGTAAATATTTCTCAGAACATGGAGTGTGAATCAAACCCATGTTTGAATTGAAATTGAGATACTGATGCAAGTTCTTCCCTTCTGAATCAGACAGATTCATATCTGAAAGAGGTTGACAATAAGTTCTTTCAAAATTTACTATTTGTCCCTCTGTTAGAAGTGTTCCAGAAATGTCTGCGATCGAGTAAATAGCTCTACGAACGAATGGATCGGATCGAATTGGAAAATGGAAAGATTTGTACAAGTTATACCTTTCGTCACCATTTTGTGGAAAATCGTTAGGTATGAATATGTTAGACACCTGTAACTCGATTGGTGAAATAGTATCTCTCTCCAAAAAAGCATATTTTTTTTTACCGCCGCACAAAGAAAATATTTTCTTGCGAATGAACAAG
>BJCG01002822.1:15000-25000 GCA_005406145.1 Prunus yedoensis
AATTGATTATATTCTGAACATAATAAAAATGAACGGATAAAAATAGGCATTTTAAATATTTTTAAATATTTATAGACCGCCCCTTGTCTCTTATGTTATCCATTAATGAATTAGTACATATAGATTTTTATTAATTTTAATCTTAATCAAAATAATCAAAAAAAGACTTCTTGTATCACAGAAAATCCAAGAACCCATTATTTGAATGAAATAAAATCTATGGGACAGAGATATAAATAGATCCTTATTATCCACGATCGGATTATATTTATTTGATACACTGTTGTCAATATGAATGTTGAGAAAAAAATACAAAAGAGAAAACAAATTATAAATCTAACTAACAATTTAAATTTCAATCAATTTTAATAAAAAAAACTAAGTACTTGTGTTGGATTGGCACTACATAATATATACAATATTTATATACAATATTGGTATTGGTGGAAGAATAAATTAAGGAAGATAAAGGGAAAGGTAGAAAAAAAATGAGGTTTATTTGATAAGTAAAATAAACAAGTTTAATCCTTTGTGTTTTTTTATTTGTTCATAGAGTTCCACCTAAAACCACCTCATTGACAGTAATCTCAAAATTTTATATTTATATTTATAGACCCGATTACTTCATTTATTCACTTGATCTTTTTCTATCTATTTATATAAATATAAAAAAATAGATTTTTGTTGTTATAAAAGACAACATTCTATAGTAACAATAATAAATTAAGTATGATATGAATAGAACAAAAGAAGAAATAGCAACAAAACAAAAAGGTTATCCAAAGCTATATACAAATCATCCACATCTTCTTTTTTTATATTTCATTAATTGAATTTTGTTTGTTGATTAAGGCGAAGCTCCGTAAAAACCCCCGCCTTTTTTGAAATATCATGAACAGTTCCTGTAGGTTGAGCACCTTTTTCAAGGAAATATAGAATAGCAGGAACATTTAAATAGATTTGATTCTTTATCGGATCATAAAAACCCACTTTACGAAGATCTCTTCCCTCTCGTCGGGATCGGACATCAATTGCAACGATTCGATAAATGGCTCATTGGGATAGATGAACAATACCCCCCCTAGAAACGTATAAGAAGTTTTCTCCTCGTACGGCTCAAGAAAATTATAAATTATGTCTATTATGTCTATAGTATAGAATTATAACATCAAACATATCCATAAAATAAATAAATTAATTAGATTATTGATTTTAAGTACTTTTTTCTTATCCTTCCCCAACCTAAAAAAAAATTATTTGTATTTGCGCCCTCATAACTCAAGTTGAATAACTCTCAAATAACTCAAAAGAAACCTTTTAGGTATTTCATTTATTGAGTGGTCTCTAACCCCTTTTGTCTGTCTACTTTAAGAATCTATTTTGATTCTTCATTCTGATCTAGTTATTGAGACAATTGAAAAATGGTATTTCCTTGTTCCAGGATCTTTATCTTTGCCTTGAATCATTGGGTTTAGACATTACTTCGGTGATCTTTAAATCGTTTCAAAATGGCAGCAACATACCGTTTTTTGTGATTTCTTTCTATCAAAGAATCATATGAATGGTTGATTCCTGCGTAATACACTTTGCTTTTGATTTGATCGAAAGAGTTTTACCAATTCTAACATTAATTTGAAATTAAATCGAATTGGATCCTTTAGATTTATATATCGAAAATATACTTACGAAGTTGTTCCAATTTATTGATCGATACTAACCTTAGATTCTTGCCCTTGAGAAATTAATCAATACTTTCTACTCGAGCTCCATCGTGTACTATTTACATCACAACACTCCAAAAACGGGGGTTCCAGTAGAACAGAACAAACGATGTCGAGCCAAGAGCACTTTCATTCCTATATAATATAAAAATGGTGGATGTAAGAATCCACAGCGGATCATGTCCTTCAAGTCGCACGTTGCTTTCTACCACATCGTTTTAAACGAAGTTTTACCATAACATTCCTTCAGTTTGGAACCAGTATGTAATTGATTCAATTATGGAATCATGAATAATCATCGGTTCGGCACGAATAAACAAGTTATTTTTAATCTCTATCTTCAAGTAAGATGATAGGATAAATTCAACAATTTAACACTTCTTCGAGTACCAAGAACTCATAAGAAATCATTAAAAAGATTTAATTGATTGAATAATTTCCTACCCGATATCATTATTTGCATTTTGCATAAGGTTTTACAGTAAGGACCATTCACTTTTTATCATCATAAGAGAGAGAAAAATCTATATTGGATTAACCCATCAACGATAAAAAAAGATAGATAAAAAAGACTTATGTAAGAAAAGATTTAAGGTTTAGGTTGTTATTTTTTCATAGTGTAAAATCAGTATAACAAGTCACAAATAGATTAAATTTCGTATGCGTGTTATTTGAACTAGATTAAATTTATGAAAAAGATATGATTCAGATTTCATATATATATATAAAAAAAAAAAAAGAAACAAGAATCACATTCTATACCAATATTATACCCTTAAACGGAAGACTGTTTGAAAAGACAATCTTTAATTTTTATATATTTTATTATGATATAGATATATATATTATATTTTATTATATATTAATAATATGATAATATGATTATGGGTCAGGTATGCTCTGGGACGGAAGGATTCGAACCTCCGAATAGCGGGACCAAAACCCGTTGCCTTACCACTTGGCCACGCCCCATTTCTAGTCGACACTAATAAACACTAATATTGGTACTGGTTGTTCGTCAACTCCAGTCTAAATATCTATTATCTATAAAATAAATTACTACAATTTTTATACATGTAGACATAGAATTAAACTGAATTATTGATCATTACATATAATTCAATTAAGATATTGTATGAAAGTATGATTTATTCTATTCTCTTTTGATTTGAGAATTGAAGGATTGTTGATTGGGTGAGTTCAAATCAAAGAAAGTTTTTTGGTCTATCTTATTTTCTTTTTATTCATTTTTCTCTTCTATGAATAATAACATATTTATAATAATTAAATAATAAAAAAACTCAATTTATTAATAACTCAATCAAAATAAATAAAATACAATTATCCTCAAGAACAAAATGTTTGTTATGCTTAATATATTTAGTTTGATCTGTCTTAATTCCGCTCTTTATTCAAGTAGTTTTTTCGTCGCCAAATTGCCCGAGGCCTACGCTTTTTTAAATCCAATCGTAGATGTTATGCCAGTAATACCCCTGTTTTTTTTTCTGTTAGCCTTTGTTTGGCAAGCTGCTGTAAGTTTTCGATGATATTTTTTGTCTAGACAAATTCAGGATTTATTGAAAAAAAAAAAAAACTCTAAGAATTGATAAGACCAGATAAGTCTTACACCCTCAATTCAAATATTGAAATTCTTGTACAACCGCGACAAATCTGGATCACCCCACTTCATTTCTTGGTGTAAAAATAAAAAAGGTAGGGTATGCGGTATAAAAACGGAGAATCTATTCTCTTTTTTACTAAAAAAATCTTGGAGATTATGTAATGCTTACTCTAAAACTATTTGTTTACACGGTAGTGATATTCTTTGTTTCTCTCTTTATCTTCGGATTCCTGTCTAATGATCCAGGACGTAATCCTGGACGTGAAGAATAAAAAATAAGGTTTTTGTTTTCCTTGCTTGATTTTTAAATGTTCTTAGTAATATTTTATTTATTACACATCTTTAACTATTAAAAAATAAAAAGAGCTCGCGAAAAATTCGAAAGAAAATATCGAGTCATCAACAAAAACGGAAAGAGAGGGATTCGAACCCTCGGTACGAAAAACTCGTACAACGGATTAGCAATCCGACGCTTTAGTCCACTCAGCCATCTCTCCTCCCAATTGAAAAAAGATAATACTATGTTACATTATAAAAAATAAGGCTTAAAAAACCCTTAAAAATTTTTTTTTCATCCGAAGGGGCTTTTTAGTTCCACGGCCCGGCTAAGTACTGACCAGGCCGGGCCCGCCCTTTTTGTTCCAACAAATCGTAAATAAACGGATTTATTTAAATTAAAAAATTAAAAAAATTCTCCTTTCCTCATCTCATTAAGTTCTCTGATACAACACGTAAACGCTCTAATTTTAATGATTATTTTATGATCCTATCTTTTCTTTTAACTTTGACTTTTTATTACGACCAATTTTATTGTTTTATTGTTCGACAAAAGGTTCATTTATATACAATAATCGGATTGTAGCGGGTATAGTTTAGTGGTAAAAGTGTGATTCGTTCTATAACCCCTTAATAGTTAAGGGGTCTTTCGGTTTGATTAATATTCCATTCCGATCAAAAACTTTATTTCTTAAAAGGATTTAATCCTTTACCTCTCAATAAAAAATTCGAGGAATAATATACATTCTCGTGATTTGTATCCAAGAATCAATGAAAAGTTGAAAAATTGGATTATGAGATTACGAAACATAATTTTTTTTATTGGATCAATACTTCTATTCTAAATGGATAAGTTCTAAATGAATAAGTATAAATAAAGGATCCATGGATAAAGATAGAGGGTGTATTTCTAATCGTAACTAAATCTTTAATTTATAATTTGTATTAGGTAAATTGAAGCAAAATAGCTATTAAACAATGACTTTGGTTTACTAGAGACATTGACAAATTGTTTTAGCTCGGTGGAAACAAAATGCTTTTCCTAAGGATTCTCTCAAATAGAAATAGAGAACGAAGTAACTAGAAAGATTGTTATAATCCCCCTCTTTTCTATTAGGGATCGTCTAGAAAGCGGGTTGTTCTGAATACATTCAGACAGAAAAGCTGACATAGATGTTATGGGTGGAATTTTTTTTTTATTTCGTTCATGTCTTAATCTGGGAATTTATCCATCTTACATAAAGGAGCCGAATGAAACCAAAGTTTCACGTTCAGTTTTGAATTAGAGACGTTAAAAATGATGAATCAACGTCGACTATAACCCCTAGCCTTCCAAGCTAACGATGCGGGTTCGATTCCCGCTACCCGCTTTTACTTTATCTTCTTTTTATTAAATATTTTAAGATTTTAATTAATTAAAAATTGAATTAATATAATGTAATGCATCATTTATTTTTCCGAACAAGAAATATTAAAATTGGAATGAAAAGCGTCCATTGTCTAATGGATAGGACAGAGGTCTTCTAAACCTTTGGTATAGGTTCAAATCCTATTGGACGCAATTTATTTCCATATGTATTTTTTTTTTTTAGATTTCTATGTCAAGAAAGATATTTTGAATGACTTGAATAAGAAACGCTCTTATTACATATTAATTAAATTTAATTAAATTACATATAAATTTAAATTAAATAATTAATATATATTCTAAAGATTTTAGTTTATTAGTTTATATAAAGATATTATAAAAAAATATATTTATATAATTTATAGATAAATTAATAATTTTTTAAATGACTTGTTAAAGTCATAATATTATAATATCAAGTCATAATATAAAATATATTATATATATTATAAAGATAATATAAAGATTAAAAGATTATATAATAATAATGATTATATAATATTTTAAATTCTAAAGATTTATAGAAAGATTATAATTTTATAATTTAATTAAGATTGATGAAGATTCAAAGTATTTATTTATACTTGTTCCTGAAGTAGAAAACGTTCCATCTGTTCCTGAATAGCTTCTTTCAAAAGGGCTTCCGCTTCGTCGGTAAATGTCTTGGTAGATGATATGATTTCTTGGAACTGAGGTTTATTCGTAGTTAAGTAAGTACGTAACTCAACAAGAAATTTCCTTACCTGTCCGATTTCTAATGAATCAAGATAACCGTTCGTTCCGGTATAAATAGTCAGTATCTGTTCTTCCACCGAAAGGGGAGATGATTGAGATTGTTTGAGCAACTCACGTAATCGTTGACCTCTTGCCAATTGATTCTGAGTAGCTTTATCGAGATCAGAAGCGAATTGTGCAAAGGCTTCTAATTCTGCAAATTGTGCCAATTCCAATTTTGATTTGCCAGCTACTTGTTTCATGGCTTTAATTTGAGCTGCGGATCCTACCCTGGAAACAGAAATACCCACATTAATGGCCGGTCTGATTCCAGCATTAAATAAATCGGCAGATAAGAATATTTGTCCGTCTGTAATGGAAATTACATTAGTAGGAATATAAGCCGAAACATCTCCCGATTGGGTCTCAACTATTGGTAAAGCAGTCATACTTCCTTCACCTAAACGAGAACTTGATTTAGCGGCTCTTTCCAAAAGGCGTGAATGTAAATAAAAAACATCTCCCGGATAAGCTTCGCGGCCCGGCGGTCTTCGTAATAGAAGAGACATTTGGCGATAAGCCTGCGCTTGTTTGGAGGGATCATCATAAATGATTGAAGTGTGTTGTTCACGGTACATAAAATATTCAGCCAGAGCTGCTCCTGTATAAGGAGCAAGGTATTGTAATGTAGCAGGGGAGTCCGCCGTTTCAGCTACCACAATAGTGTATTCCATTGCTCCCCTTTCCTGTAAAGCAGTCACCACCTGAGCCACAGAAGATGCTTTTTGACCGATAGCTACATAAACGCATACTACATTTTGCCCTTGTTGATTGAGAATAGTATCTGTGGCTACTGCTGTTTTACCGGTCTGTCTGTCCCCAATAATTAATTCTCGCTGACCACGCCCTATAGGGATCATAGAATCAATAGCAATAAGCCCTGTTTGAAGAGGCTCGTATACGGAACGTCTCGAAATAATACCAGGAGCGGGAGATTCAATTAATCGAGATTCAGAAGATGAAATTTCGCCCCGACCATCAATAGGTTTAGCCAGTGCATTTATAACACGACCTAAAAAAGCCTCGCTTACGGGTATCTGAGCAATTCTTCCTGTTGCTTTTACAGAACTCCCCTCTTGTATCATCAAACCGTCACCCATTAATACAACACCAACATTATTTGATTCCAAATTCAGAGCAATGCCTATCGTACCCTCTTCAAATTCTACTAATTCACCTGCCATTACTTCATCAAGACCATAAATACGAGCAATGCCATCGCCTACTTGAAGTACAGTACCGGTATTTAAAACCTTTACTTCTCTATTATATTGCTCAATACGTTCGCGGATAATATTACTAATTTCATCTGCTCGAATGGTTACCATAAGTATTTCTTATTTTTTTTTGAAGAAAAAAAATAATGCCTGCATTAGAAGGACTAATCCGTTATTTCTTTCACCGTTCCAAACATACCAATATTAGTACTTATGGTACGTAAATGTAACTCGTTGTTCAAACAACTATTCAGAGTTCCTAGAGCTCCTTGTAAGGCTTGCTGAAAAACCCGTTGTCTAACTTGATTAATCGCTCTTTGTTGTTCAAAATGAATGGTTTCATTTTTGTAATTTTCTAATTGTTCCAAAGTCTTATAGGTGGAATTAATCAAATTCAATTTTTCTCGTTCTATTTCAGAGTATCCATTCACTCGAAACTGATCCGCTTCCGTTTCTACTTTCCGTAAGCGGGCCCGGGCTTTTTCCAGTTGGTCTAGGGCCCCCTCGCGTAGTTCTTCTGAATTTCGAATAGTCTTCAAGATCCTCTGTTTTCGATTATCTAATAAATCACTTAATGAAAGTAGATTATCTTTCCATTCATTTCAAAACTTCCACGATCCCTTCCCGAACCAAACATGAATCTTTCGCTTCATTTGGCTCTCACGCTCAATTTTTTCAATTACTTATGGTAATTCCCATATTTTTTTTTAATGTAATGAGCCTATCCTCTCTTCTCTATTCATATTCGAAAATATCGAAACGGATCGCTAATCCAAGAACATAATATTCGGAGGACTCTTCTGACCAAACAAATAATTGTCAGCAAGGTTGTTTCTTTTTTTGTTTTTAATCCAAAGAATTCTTCTTACTTTATACATAGGCCATCGATTCAGCATTGGATAAAAAAGATAAATAAAGGGGGGGTGAAATACCCGTTTTTCCGATTTGTTCCAATCAAATAACGGGTTCAAATAATTTTAGCGACATGAGTGTTTTATATCGAAAAAAAAAAAAAAATTCCAACTATTTGTTTTGAACCCGCTTCCATATTAACTGATTAACTAACATAGTAGTAGAAAGAATACCATGCTGCATCTGAACTTCAAACGGTTTAGCTTTAACCCTGTTAATGGTTTACATTATTGGTTGAGAGAGAATCAAAGTAGATTTACCAATGAATCGCGAAATGCTATGGTTCTTAAATATATATATTTTTTTTTCAGAAGAAATTCGCGGAATCATGCACCTTTTTTTCCTAGTTATAACGAAAAAAATGCAGTTGGTTGGATCCAGCCTATTCTTGAAATAAACAACTCGCACACACTCCCTTTCCAAAAAAAATCAACACACCAAGCACTACGCTTAGATTTATTGGATTTGTTGCTAAAATATCGGTATTAAACCCGAAACTCCCGGCGGATGGCCAATAACCCAAGGAAAGGAAAGAATCGGTTACATTTTTCATATGATCTCCTCTTTCTTATAGTTATAGATAGACTAATTATTTATATTTTTTGTATTATTTTTATTATTAATTTCCCTATTTCTAAATAGAGTCAAAAAATATATTGATTTATAAATGGATTTTTTTTTCAATTGGAAATTTCCAATAAGTGGAAATTTCCAATAAGAATGATACTTATTAGAGTTAGGTACCAGATCTTATGTCAGGTCAGTTACGAAATATCTCGTTTGTTGCAATACTTCCTAAAAAAAGTTCTTCCATTGGACTAAGAAGGTAAAGGAAGAAAGCGAGTTGGAGTGTGAATTCCTCATCCTCAAATCCGCTCTTTCCGTGGGTTGTTGGCCCTAAGTAATTTAATTGTAGGAGTTAAATCTTACTATAATTCGAAAAAACAAGAGCAGCAAATCCAAGAAAATAAAAATATATATTTTTGGATTAAACAAAGGGGTTCGCAAATAAAAGGGCTAATGCTACAACCAGTCCATAAATTGTTAAAGCTTCCATAAAAGCCAGACTAAGCAATAAAGTACCTCGTATTTTTCCCTCCGCCTCTGGTTGCCTCGCGATCCCTTCTACAGCCTGCCCCGCAGCAGTGCCTTGACCAACCCCAGGTCCAATAGAAGCAAGCCCGACGGCCAACCCAGCAGCAATAACGGAAGCGGCAGAAATCAGTGGATTCATGTTAAGTTCCTCGCACCAAAACAAAAAAAATAAAAAAATAGTTAATGATACAATCAACCAACGAATTATGACTTAATTATTCCATCGCTAAGATTTATTCAGTTAAACTAATTAGAACCCCGAATTGAAATATTTCAATATTGAAATAAAAATAATATTAATATAATAATATTATTGAATCCGCAGAACTACTTCGATATCTTTTTTTTAGTTCCTATCCACGTAGTTTTTGTGAATTCGTACGACTTTTGTTCTTTTCTTACATTTCTTTCTGGTTTCTTTTTTTGAACCGTTCTTTGTTTTTTTTTCGTGATTTAAATTCATTCAATATTCAATTCACAATTACAGATGAAACGGAAGAACTTCCATTGGAATCCCTATCTAAATTCACAATAGTAGGACAAATTAGATATATCTTTAGTTCATATATACCTAGTTAATATCACATATACATGCCTTTCCCCATACCGTAAACCAAATATTCTATCTTAGATTTAATGGGGCTCTAGAATCATTCTTCGAAACATCGACAAGAGTTGTCTTATAGCGATTAGATTTCATACACCTAGTTCGACCCCCTACTCCGCTAACCAATCTTTTTTTAATCTCGTTTTTTGTAAATCCTTAATCTTCCATTTTTATTATCTCGCATGGATAGGTACAATCAATTTAAATGGACGAATTTGTTAGAACGAATCATTGCATAGAAATATTAGTATTTGATTGATCTAAATTCATGTAATTTAGTATTTATTCAATTTTTTTGGTCAATCCGTAAATTGAATAAAATCGACTGAAATGAGAATCATTCTCCATACCATCTTTTTTTAATCACAC
>BJCG01002822.1:30000-32500 GCA_005406145.1 Prunus yedoensis
CCGGCGCATGGTATACATCAGTACTCCAGTGCATTTCTCCCTCTGAGTCAGAATAAATATGTTTTCGAACCCTCTCTTTAAAATTTAAAGTGTATGCTCCCGCGCGAATCTCAGCAATCACTTGTTCTGATTCTACGTATTGATCATTTTGAACTAAAATCAAACTTTTGGGTGGAATAGTCACGTTATGTATAATATTTTCACTCTCAATAGTTACATACAAGTCTATATAACATAGAAAAGCAGGATGCCCATGACGTGTACGTGTGGGATGAACCAAATCCTCGTTGAATTTTATTTTTCCATTAGAAGGGGCTCTTACATGTTCTGCAGTACCCCCTGTGAATACTCCACCGGTATGAAAAGTTCTTAATGTTAGTTGAGTGCCCGGTTCTCCAATAGATTGACCCGCAATAATACCCACAGCTTCTCCCAATTCGACCAGGTCGCCATGAGTGGGGCTCCTGCCATAACATAATCGGCAGATCCAAGATGTACTCTTACAAGTAAAGGGGGTTCGTATAGATATTGGTTGTGTTTGAAGGGTTATGAATCGATTGACAAGTCCAATACCAATATCTTGATTTCTAACGGCAATGCATCGTGGGCCTATATATATATCGTCTGCTAATACACGGCCAATCAATGTTTGTATAAAAATTCTTTCCGGCATCATCCCATTTCGAGGACTCACAGAAATGCCTCGGATGGTGCCACAATCTGTTCTACGTACAACAATGTGTTGAACTACTTCAACAAGTCTGCGTGTAAGATATCCAGCATCCGATGTTCGTACAGCAGTATCCACAACTCCCTTTCGGGCTCCATAACAAGAAATTATATATTCTGTTAAAGACAGTCCTTCACGTAAATTGCTTTGAATAGGTAAATCAATCATTTGTCCTTGTGGATCCGACATTAATCCTCTCATACCTACTAATTGGTGTACTTGGGATGCATTTCCTCTAGCTCCCGAAAAGGACATCATATGGACTGGATTAAAAGGGTCGGTCATCCTAAAATTAGGATTCATTTCTTGTCGCAAATATTCACTTGTAGCATACCATATCTCAATAGATTGGCGTAATTTTTCTACCGCGTGTACATTCCCATAATGATGGTGTTTTTCCAAAATAAAACTTTGTTGTTCAGCATCTTGGACTAGCCACCCCTTAGAAGGTATTGTTAAAAGATCATCAATTCCTAATGAAATGGATGTAGCAGTGGCTTGTCGAAACCCCAGAGTCTTTACTTGATCCAGGATGTGTGATGTATATGCCATTCCGAAGTGATCTATTAATCTCCTAATAAGTCGTTTAATAGCAGTTCCATCTATCACTTTATTGTGAAAGACCAGATTGGCCCGTTCTGCCATAAGTACCTCCCTATTCCGCTGATTGGGGTTCGACAATGGGTTTGAGTCAATGATTGGAAAACTTCCTTTTCTCGATCTTGATTCGCATAGAAATTCAGTAACTATACTATGGTCCTAGGTGAACTGCGGAAACCCAAACTCACACGGGTGTCATAGAATTACTTCGCTTATATACCATATGATTAGGTACCATATGAGTAGGCTCGGCAAAACCCTTGGATGGCCTCTTCGATTTCTCGATAAAGAGAAATATGACCAACTGTGGTTCGAACGTATATACAAATAATTTCTTTTTTTATACTTCTTACTATTAGATAGTGCCCATAAATCTCATGATAGGTACCCAAAGATTCATAGTGAACTTCGATAGGAGTTTCTCTTGAAGTAATAACGCGTTGATCTAGTCGCCACCGGAGCCACAAAGGGCTATCTAAATTGATTCTTTTCTGCCGATAAGCTCCAATTGCATCGTAGGAATTACAAAAAAAAGGTTCTTTTTCTTTCGTATACTTATAGTTATTATCGTCAATTCTTTTATTTTGATAATTTCTGCGATTACATGGATTATACCTATTTGCACAAATACCTCGACGATTTCCACTCGTTAATACATAGAGCCCAATAAGCATATCTTGAGTTGGTACGGAAATAGGATCTCCAATAGCTGGAGATAAGAGGTTCATATGAGAAAACATAAGTAAACGCGCCTCCGCTTGAGCCTCCAAAGATAAGGGTACATGAACAGCCATTTGATCACCATCAAAGTCTGCATTGAATCCCTTACAAACTAATGGATGTAAACAAATAGCATGTCCTTCTACTAAAATGGGTTGGAACGCCTGTATGCCTAATCTATGCAGAGTAGGCGCCCTATTCAGCAATACGGGATGCCCTTGCATAACTTCATGAAGTATTTCCCATACAACCGGCTCTTTTTCCCGAATTTTACTCTTAGCAACTCCTATATTCGAAGCAAAATGTTGTCTAATTAAACCGCGAATTACAAATGTCTGGAAAAGCTCTATTGCTATTTCACGAGGCAATCCGCATCGATGTAATGAAAGTGAAGGACCTACGACAATGACAGAACGACCCGAATAATCGACCCGTTTGCCAAGCAGAGTC
>BJCG01002822.1:40000-42500 GCA_005406145.1 Prunus yedoensis
AGTAATGTATTCTATGAATAATAAATAAATATGAAGAATACTCTTTCAATCAAAGAAATATTTCAATTATTTCCGTGTTCGTATTTCGAAAGTAAAAAAACGTAAAAGGAATACAAAAGGTAGGAAATTTATTACAGCTGAATTCTTCATAAATTTTCTATTTCGATGAACTGACTCTTACAAAAGTTGTATATGGACCATGAGGAAGAACGGAACCCTTTTTATTTTACTTTTTTTTTGTTTACCTCTTTACTGTTCAAAGATCAAAGAGAAAACCATTCTGTTATTACATTACGTGGATACACATTTTCTATGGGAAACAACATAGACATTGTAGTTGTCCAACGAGATACTGCACATACTAATGTCTTGGGCGAGTCATGCGCACTTACCGTTTGTTTTATTATTTTAGAAATTTTATTTATGTTGTGCTGTTTTATTGAACCCATTTCATATCATGGTTCAAACGTTAAAAATCGACTCCGAAGAAGTTCCCGTGGATCATTTGTCAACTGCTCAATCAATGACTTCTATAATGGGTATAATAAAATGGGTATAGTATA
This sequence comes from Prunus yedoensis, assembly GCA_005406145.1. NCBI lineage: Eukaryota > Viridiplantae > Streptophyta > Magnoliopsida > Rosales > Rosaceae > Prunus > Prunus yedoensis. Next base: position 40,564 of record BJCG01002822.1, read on the forward strand.
ATAAAATAATCTTTTTTGTTAGCATTCCGACGAAGAAGTCATTGATTCTTTTGATCGGGATTCATATTGAAAATAATCAGAAAATCTAGGAATTATAATCGCTTTTAATCGCTTTCGATTATTTAAAATTAATTGAAATCAACACAAATAGATAAAGCAAGAAATAGAATTGGGACATTATATACATTATCACTATGTATATTCTATATGTATATATGTAATTGATTTCCCTATATATAGGAAAGGAATATGACGATACTATTGTAGATTGATCTATATTAAATTAACCTGGTATTACAATACAACTTTATACACAATACTAGATAGTATGGTAGAAAGATCAGATATTTCTTTCTACCATACTATCGTATCTTATAGAATACGGATGATTCTAGTCTGCCCATTTCATTTAAGACGCGAAATTTTAATCCTTTTCTTTCAATTATTGATAAGAACTAAAAAGTCAAGTTTAATTCAAATTAATCACCTTGGCTGACTGTTTTTAAGTAGATTATAAGTAAAAAGCGGTTAGGAACTAGAACTAAACACGTTGCAGTCAGCATTGCAGTAGATAAATGCGAGAATATTTACTTCCATTAATCTCATTGTTTAATTTGACTTGAATTGCGAAATAACGCGGGCGTTAATCACATAGAGATTAATAAATCTTTTCGCCTGTAAATTCAAGGGATGAATTACAGCTCGAGTGATATCGAATCGGATCAACTATCATGATAACAATATCTGAGCTATCAAATGACTCATCGTCAAGACATTGAATAGTATAACATAGGAAGATCTTTTATCCATACTCGAACTTCAAATATTTGAGTCCTAATCCCAATCAATAATTCCTGGATGTATTCTACCAGTCTCTTTGCCCCATCCTTTGCTTTTGCTATAACGGACCGCCCCTCTTTGTACACTCATCTGATGAGTATCATCTAACCGCCTTTCCACTTACCATTGGTTCTACCCCACCAAACAATAGAAGCTAAATTAAAAAAAAGGGAAGGAGTTAAGTTCTAAACTCATTTTTTAATGATCTAATCTTCTTGGAAAACAAAAGAAGTATGAGAAAGATGAGTACAAGTTCCGGTATAAAAAAATATAATATTCCCATCAAATTCACTATTTAATATATATTTATATATATATTTAAAAAGTTTGTTCTTTCAAGGAAAAACCCTTAAAAAAATAAATTTGCATTCCCTCGCTAATAAAAAAGCGATCCCTGTTTGATCTTTATTTTTTTAATATCCTCTTTCCCTTGGATTAATAACGGGACACATATACCAAAAGCTCAATGTGAAATTTGAATGAGATAGATTATTTCAATTAGTGAAATTATAAATTGAGGTTACACAAAATCGGGCCAGAAAAGGATACGCTTTTCTTTTAAAGATTAAATCGATCACAGTAACTATGTAAATTAATTTTATATCGTACAAATTCCATTTATGTATGTACTCCCGGGAAACATACAGTACTCTATTCCACATTCCACAGATCGGGAGTAATCGAAAAGCCAGGCCCAGTACGGTATCCCGTGGAATCCCGAATCTGATGCTAACAATAATTGTACTAATTCCACATATGTCTCTCTCCCATCAATCGAATCGGTACTAGTCTAAGAAATGGAAATTATCCCATTTGTTTTGATGATAAATGTTAAACGAAAAGAAAAGAAGAGGGATCGCCGTGGGAATTAAATTCTGCTGTTTGTACTTCTTTTCACAAAAACAAGAGAGATGAATTGATATATTTTTTTATTGGATTTGGATTCGTCGGGACTGACGGGGCTCGAACCCGCAGCTTCCGCCTTGACAGGGCGGTGCTCTGACCAATTTGAACTACAATCCCAAGTAAATACCATAATAAAGTATAAAGTAGATATATTTTTATGATTTCATTCTAACCCTTTCAATTTATTTAGA
>BJCG01002822.1:47500-50000 GCA_005406145.1 Prunus yedoensis
CGAACTATACCGGTTTTCAAGACCGGAGCTATCAACCACTCGGCCATCTCTCCGAAATAAAATTTATATTTTATTCCACCAATAGAACATGGACATATGGTTGATACCATTACTATCTATAGAAAGATATCAGGTGTGAGTCTATAGGTCTATCTATCTGTATATATAATAGATGCATGATCCAGCAAGCATGCCCCTTTGTTTTGTAAAGTAAAAAAAAGCGACCCTCGATTCCATGCAGTGGCAAAGGGGGTAATAAGTCATTATAGAATCAATGATGGATTCATGGTAAAATCCTTCCATGATGCGTTTTTTTTTTTTTTTTTTACAATTTTTTGGCTGATAAAGGGATCAATGGTCATAATTCTTTTGTTGGTAGATTGGAGGATTAGAAACATGCTTGCTTTCCAATTGGCTGTTTTTGCATTAATTGCTACTTCATTAATCTTATTGATTAGTGTACCTGTTGTATTTGCTTCTCCTGAGGGTTGGTCGGGTAACAAAATGTTGTATTTTCCGGTACATCATTATGGATTGGATTAGTCTTTCTGGTGGGTATCCTTAATTCTCTCATCTCTTGAACCTATTCGTTCTAGATCCAAAATGAAATGACCCCTCCCTCCGAATTCCTTCAGGTTGTGAGACACATTAAAATTCAATATAAGTCCCAAAATGCATAAAGAAAAGAAAAATTAGGGAGGGGTCAAACTTTTGTGTATTTGTATTATAAGTATTATAAGAAGTTTTAAAAGGATATAAATTTATATTTTATTTTTATATAAAATATTATAAATACTAAATAAATTATATATAATGCGGATATAGTCGAATGGTAAAATTCTCTTTGCCAAGGAGAAGACGCGGGTTCGATTCCCGCTATCCGCCCAGGATAATGGGTAAATATATGAAATTTAATTAAATTTTAATAGATAAAGCATTAAGTATAATTGACCAACGATAGTATAGTGGTCTACTCTACCCTTCCTCCCACCAAAAATAAACAGTAATTAATTTTAGATTTTTTGTCAAAAAAATGTTGCGGAGACGGGATTTGAACCCGTGACCTCAAGGTTATGAGCCTTGCGAGCTACCACGCTGCTCTCCCCCGCGATGAAGAGAGAACTGAGAATTAATGGACAAACAAGGATTGAATGCGCCCTCTACCATATCTGTACAAATAGAATAGCCCATTTATACAGAATGGTAAAGAGGCCCTCTATGATCGATGATCATAGAAATTAATAGAAAAATGAATGGCTATTTAATCCTTACCAACTTGATCTTGTTGCCCCGGGCAACAAACATGCATGAACCATTTCACGAAGTATGTGTCCGGATAACCCAAAGTCTCGATAGTTAGCTCTCGGTCTTCCGGTCGAAAAACAACGTCGATGAAGGCGTGTAGGTGCACTATTACGGTGGGGATTGTAACTTTCCATGAATTTCCATTTCTCGCTCAATGAGGGAACTTTGCGTATTTCTTTTTTTTGAGGATCGACGAATCAAATGATATTTTTTTTCCAATTTTTGTCTCTCTTTCTCCCGCTGAATCAAACTTTTTCTTGCCATAAGGGTTTTATTCCTATTAGTATCAATGATACAGTCAGATCCTAGATGTAAAAATATAAGAAGGTAGATCCCTTCTCCATCGAAAGAAACGGTATGATATTATTGCCGATACCACATATAAAATAAAGAATTAAACCAAATTTACCCGATGTAGAGGCAATCAAGAAAGCCGCATAAGTAAATATATACCCGACAGAAAAGTGGGCTAATCCAACCAATCTTGCTTGCACAATGGAAAGAGCCACCGGTTATCTCCATCGAATCAATTAGCCAAAGGTGTGCGTTCATGAGCCCATGCTAAAGTTCAATCATTCCTGGCCAATATCCACGCCAGGAAATTAAGAACATAAATCCAGTAGCCCAAACAGTGTCCAATAAGAACATCCACGCACCAGACGGATAAACTCAATTACCATAAAAGGATTATATCCATTAATAAGTTGCGAAGAGTTAACCATAGATAATCTTAACCATGCCCATCAAATAAGTGGAAGACTCATTAAACTGTGAAAGTTTTACCCAGCCATAATGTGATGTGCTTCCAATGCCAATAAAAAAGTAACCCATCCAATCGTATTTAACATCCAGAAAACTGCCAAATAAAATGCGTCCCAAGCCGAAATATCACAAGTACCGCCTCGTCCCGGACCATCGCAAGGAAAACTATAACCAAAATCTTTTTTATCTGGCATTAACTTGGAACCACGTGCATCTAAAGCACCTTTTACTAAGATCAATGTAGTTGTATGTAAACCTAGAGCAATAGCATGATGAACCAAGAAATCTCCGGGTCCTATTGTTAAGAATAGTGAATTACTATTCTCATTAACAGCATTTAACCAACCAGGTAACCATATGCTTCGACCCGCATTGAACGCTGGACCATTCGTTGAAGATAAAAGTACATCGAACCCATATGAAGTTTTACCAT